>VXAL01017831.1:261985-361055 GCA_013399475.1 Chauna torquata | reverse complement strand
CCCCCCCTTGTCTGAAAGCACCTGTTCTTTCCTCTCACCTTCTCCTCTTCTCTCATCTGGGAGTACTTCCTTCCTTTTCTCACCTATTTGAAGTATTCAGCTGTGCAGTGAAGTGTTGGCAACTCCCAAAATATTGTATGCACCTGTTCTTGGGAACTTTGATAACCTAAAGATCTCCATTTTTTTGTGCTGATAACGTGTCATTTTGAAAGTTTTGCTTTTTAGTTTCAAACCCTCGCGTGTGCTGAAAAGAAAAGCCACAGAATATGTACATTTTATAGATTCAGAAACTGGACAGCATGACTTCAGAGAATCTAACTGCTCTCTCCTCTGAGTCTTAGGATGATGTGGTTTCTCATCAATGAATGCTTGAAACTGTTAATGCAGAACAAGTGAAGTACTGAGAAACCGCAGGAAATGCAAACTGCTTTCCATGACAGCTTGCTCTAATCAACACAAGTCACGTCCTTTTCCAGGAGCCATCCCTTCCTCCTCTCAACTTCTGTGAGCACCAGCATTAGGGACGTGCATCCCTGATGCGGCCACTTGTTGTCTCATCAGTGAAGACTGCACTTTCTTCCCTTTCAGCCAGTAAGTAAACAGGATAGATGAGAGACTCTTCATCCCTTGCCTAAAAGCTGGTGCCCTAACATTTCTTAGTTTTTCCGGTAGCTNCCCGCCCGCCCTTACGGCTTATTGTACCACTACTGTAGGCTTCTAGGTGTCTTTTTTGTCTTGCTTAAGCCTTCTCAGCGTTGAATTAGACAAGTAGCTCTAGTCCTCTACTGAGCGTTACTGTTCCTTTCAGCAGCTGCAGCAAGCTGTGCCAGCATACCGAGAAGCCTCTCCTTACGTCAGGGTGGATATTTTAGAGCTTTCTGCAATGGCAACAAGCTCTTTCATTCACAGGGCAACTGAGGAAAAGCACCAAAAAGGGTGTATGAGCCTGGGCTGTTCAGTAGGCTTATGTGGCTCTCATCCCCTACTTGACCATCTATCACTCTCTTTAATTAGACCTAGCTTCCTTCCTGTGAAGGGCAAACGATGAGGTATGTGAAATATATTGCAAATAATTTAGCCTTGACATCTGGGACGGGGTTCGAGATCACAAGAGACGTTTTTGTGGATCTGGGGAGCAGCCTGCTTGTGAGAATGTGGATGTTGGAAGATGAACACCTGGAAAACTAGGGAAATGAAGGCTGGGGGCAGACAATAGAGAAAGCAAGAACTGAATGCTAAGAGTCTCGGTGATAAATGGAAGGTCTAGATGGCAAATGCTTTAAGACACAAATACCAATGTTTTCCAGCAAATGAAAGAACAATTTAGTATGCAAGTAGCTGCTGGTGTCTCCTGCCTCTAGGTGAAAAGAATATTTTCTTCTGCTCGTGTTTGTGAAGAAGCCAGAGGAGGAGTGAGTACATAAAAGCTGAGACCGCATGGAGTGCAAGGAATGTCTGTCTTTTGTGGGCATCTGACTACAAGTATTTAAACAAAGAAAGGTGAGCGCTACTTACAGGATGCTCCAAGAAAGCTGTTTAACTTACATGCCTGCTGATCCTCCTCAGGTGGGACTAAAGGAAGTGCTCTCACTTCATAGCTTTCTTTCACTTTATAAATCTTGTATACAGAAGTGACAATAATAAGGAAGAAAATCGGGTGTACGCATTTGAGAGCTTTAGAAGAATCCAGAAACTGAAATTTCTTTGTGAAGAACTAATCAAATATGTTGTGAGTGAGGAAGAAACAGAAACACTGAGGTTTGTGATTGTTTAACGAGCTGTGGTTTTCTCAGCCTCAAGTATTTACACAGCCGTGGCTCTTTAAATTGAGGACTGCAAACATATGTGAAAGCAGACTGAGGTGACAATCTCAGAATGAGAAGGCCATCCTTCTGGTTCTTGAAGTGGCTGCATGCATAAAATGAAGAGATTTTTAACATGTACCATGATGTGCCAGTAAGAGTCATGCTGA
This sequence comes from Chauna torquata, assembly GCA_013399475.1. Classification (NCBI taxonomy): domain Eukaryota; kingdom Metazoa; phylum Chordata; class Aves; order Anseriformes; family Anhimidae; genus Chauna; species Chauna torquata. Next base: position 359,083 of record VXAL01017831.1, on the reverse strand, counting down.
CTTCATGGAGCTTTGGTTCTAAATAATCCAGATGAGGATATGTGTTGTGGATAGCAGTCATCTTGAAACTGATGTGGGAGTTGTACTATTAAGGATGCTTTCAGTGCTGTGATGGTATCATACATATTTGTAAACGATCACGCTTGTTTGGTTCTCTTTGCACTTGACCTTGTTTCCCTAAGCTTTAAGCTGATGGGATTTTTTTCCAGTCGAAAGGAGGCAGATTGCAAATAAGCGCATCTGTTTGAGATTTAAAATTAAATAAAAGTTGAAACTATCCAGTTTTAAATGACAGCAATGTTCAGTCATGTCCAATACAGAAAAGAAAAAAAACATGGTGTTTCACTTCTACTGAGCTTACTGGTGAAAGACCCATAAGGAGACAGTGGACTGATGGCAGCTGCATGTTGTTAGGATGACCTGGGCAGCTGGCAGGCAGGAGGAGATCAATACATGTTAACATAATGAAAAATACTGTCTGCTTGCTAGTGTCAGCTGCTTGGGAGCATGCAATATTAATTAAGTGCAATTAAATGGTAAGGCTATGTTTCTTTGGCAGTTAAGAAATCTTTCCTCCTCTTCTATTACCATGTCTTGGGAGCGTGCCAAATCATCATCTCCAACTACCAAGCAAAGCTGCGATTTCTTCTCACTGTTTAACCACGAATTACTTTGATGGAAGAGAGTAGAAACAAGAGAAAAAAAAAGTAATAGCGTCAAAAGTGTGGAAGGATACATATTTTGACCAAAAATAGCATGATTAAAGTGATGTTTAGGTGGAATACCATGATGTGTTGTTAAAGTTTCCTAATTGAAAAAAATACAGTCTGAAGTGGAGTCAGAGAAGGTCCAGCCTTTCCAAAATACTGCTAAGGTTGCATGTTGGATGTGGTATGGAAGAATTCAGTGTACGCCTGGAAAGCATCTTGGTCATATGCTCGTTGGTTGTACCTGCCTGTTAAATGATAATGACATATCATGCGATTTTTTTAAAGAAGCTTGTTATCAGTTGTTAATGGACTGCTTAGGCTTAGACAATGTTCTTCATTTTAGATGATGCTGTTTTCTCTTCAGTCTGCGACACTTCTAGTTTGGAGAGCACTACTAGGTGACTTTAAAAACAGCCACACAACCACGACAAATTCAAAAGCAGAACTACATGGAGGAGTAAGTCAGAGATTGAAAAGTACTGCATGAGATCCAGAAAACCCTTTGTCTTGAAGTCGTAGCATTGCGTATCAGGTGTTTGGCAAGCCAAAAAAAAAAAAAAAAATCAATTTGACTTGCCCATTTTCCTCTGATATTTACATAAATATTTCAAGATCTTATTTTAAATAAAAGATAGGAAGCCAAGAGACAAATTTACCTGTGTGTGTAGATGCATGCTAAACTGTTTAATTGAGAGAGAGATTTGTCAATTTTTTATCATCTTTCCTCTTCTAAATTATCAGTGAGTAGTTCTATGGAGGTGAGTAATCTTGGTGGACTTCAGTGCAGTGTTACATTGATCTGCAATATTGGAAGCCCAAAGATGCTCCGGGTGAAGCTGCGCGCAGAGCACACCGAGTGGTGGGACAGCATTGCAGGCCGGTGGGTGAGGAAGAGGAGGGCAAATGGCAGATCCCTGAGAGGCAGCAGCTGCCTCGCCCCTTCCCGGCCACGCCGCGGGGAGAGCTGACCTGGCAGGCCGCTCTAACGCTCCGGCAGGCCTGGCGGGAAGGCGCCTTTCGCTCCGCCGGAAGGCCGGAGCCGAGGCGAGCCGGCCCACTGCCTGCCCAGCCCCGGCGGGCAGCTGAAGGCGCTTCCTGAGCGCTGCCTCCCGCCCTTGGGCACGCTGGGGAAAAGGAGCCGTGCCCGGTTCTGTCCTCCTGCGGCCTGGCGGCAGCTGGGCCCCTGGCCTGCCGGTACCGACCCCGTGGCCCGGAGGTGCCGGCCCGGCCCAGCTCCTCAGCCCCACAGTTGCCTCTGGCAGGCGGCTGGTAGGAAGATGGCGTCGGTTGAAAAGATGGCAGCGGGCGGGAAGATGGTGGTGGCTGAGGGAGGGGGTCCCAGGGCTGTCGGCTTTCTTGGGCAGCTGGCTCTGTGCAGCGGGTGTTAATCCTGATTTATAGCTCCTTTTTTTTTTTTTTTTTTAATCTGGTAGGTTGGCAGTGGTGTATTTATGTTGTATAGTGCACATACAGTTTTATAATTTTAGATAACTTTTTAAGCCACATATGGCATAAGCATAATTCCATCTGTTGTTAATCAAAATCTGTTGGAGAATTACTACTCTAAGTAAAGTGATTGAGCATCTGTTAAAGCAAGGGCATTAGTGAGATTTTTTTTTTTTTCAAAGAGCCTAAAAGAAATAGGCAATAGCTCCATAAAACTTGAGAGGGTTATGGCACTTGCAGTCCCGTAGGACCCTTTGGAAGACCTGTTCTTGGTTTACTTATTGTACTGTTGGCATAATAAAAGCTAGCAAGATGTAAGTTCTCTGTCAGTTTGTCACTGAAGGTAATGGGAGGGGAGGATGAACTTGAGTAATTGTGATAGAGGAGTGATGTGCTTATTTTTTGTGGTAATGAGATACAGCTGAGAAGAATTTGTTCTAAATTAGCATGCAGGAAGGTATGGAATGCAAAGTACCTCTGATAAAATAAATGACTTCAAAAAGTCTGACAGGAAATAGCTATTAACTGTTGTGTTGAATAGTATGAAAACAATGCTCTTTTAGAAACTTTCTTATCTTGGTGATATAGTTTTTAATAGTTCTGAAAACAGCTGGCAGATCACAGCCTGGAAAGTATGGCTTTCAGAACAGAGACGCTTGAAAGCAAGAGATCAATATGTACTTCGAGGAGCTTTACTTCAGTGTACTTTTTTTAAGCTAAGTAAACAGATGAGATCTGAGGCCAGACAGTCAGTGAATATTGGGGGTACAGGTAAAGAGATTTAAATCTGCTTTACTTTCAACTTGAATTTTCAGATGTGGCTCAAGCTTCAGCATGGTCTGAGGGATGCAGGCTGTTCCAGAAGTTTCCTGATGTTTGCATTGTTTGTGTATCCTGTTCACTGCTGCATAGAGTATTTCTGATTCTCTCTTGTCCAGGTAATGTAATATAAGGAAAGAGTGGGGTGCTAACTGACAAGAACTGTAAAATCTTGGAAATAGCAATTACAGTGTATCTAAAGTGAAGGAATTTGGTGTAACTAATGCAAAATTGATGTTTTCAGGAGATAGCCTTTATTGAAGAAACTTTTTTTTTGTTTTGTGGCTTTTTTGTTTGTTTGTTTTGTTTTTTTTTTTTATTAGCAACCCAAGTTCTGCTAACAAAAGTTGTACTCATGAAAAAACTATTGTTCTCCTATTACATTGTACCCTGGACTTCAAAGTCAGAGTGTTGAAAACCAAAGGAGCACCTACTAAACTAGTGAATACAGAGGTGAGCGATTTGGTAGTTGCCAAACAGTAATTATTAAAGGAAAAATCAGCATCCACTGGGAGTTTGTACATGGATGACAGGGTACCTTTATTTCACATCTCTGGTCAAGCTCCTTTTCTGTTCTTCACTGTTTCCCCACCTATATTCCCCACCCTGATGTTCTCCTCCTGTCACGTTTCTGTAGCATGCAGTCCTGTGTAAAGCCTGGTGGGAATGACTTTTAACAGAAAAGCAGAAATTCTCTACTGGGAAAATGTTGACACATGCTTTATTTGACCACAAATATTTTACTTTATTGAATTGACATGTGAAGTATTTGAAAGTGTTGAAGTGTATGAATTGAGTTTAAAAAAAAAAAAAGAGAAAAAAAACCCACATTAAATGTACTTTTGTAAGTTACCACATAGGAAATGCATCCTTCATTTCAGTCTGTCACCTGTACACTGAAATCCTGAATGGATTACATTTCCTGACATGCAGTGTTGTCCCAAGAACTGACTGTAAATTAGGAAAGTTGTGTTACTCTTGTTGTCTTAGGAATGATGTCCAAGCGGAGGGAATGGAGATGTTTGGGTTCCAGACTCCACTCCTAAAACACATCATCAGATTTTTCTGAATGTTACAGGTTTTGTCGCTCTTCCCTCACAGGAATCCAAAACTACATTGCCAAAGTTGAGAAACCATTTAGGAAGTCAGAAGACACACCTTCAACATTCCAGGCTGAAGCAGGAAGAATAACCTGCAGAAATACAAGATGGGAGGGCTCTGAGAAGGTTCTACAGAACAGAAACAAGGTAAATATGTCAGTAATGTCACTTTGTTAAGAAAGGAGATAACCATTGTCCTAGGGTATAATGTAACAGGAGTATTGCCTGTGAGAAGCATAGAAACAATCTTGGTTTAGTGCTGGACTTGGCAGTGCTAGGTTAAAGGTTGGACTTGAATGATCTTGGAGGTGTTTTCCAGCCTAAAGGATTCTGTGATATTTTCCTTAGCGCTGGTAAGATGAGTAGCTACTATATCTAGCCATAGATGTGCCTTAAGAAAAACATGAATCAGATGATTTTTTTTTCTTTTTTCAGAAGAAAGCAGAACAACAGTAAAAAGTGCAGGAAACATGAGCAGCATTTCTTCATGGAGGAGACTGATTTGTTCAGTCTAGAAGAGAAGATGTAGTGTAAGAACAGCTGTAATGGGTCACGGCTTGGTCCAGTGAACTCTCTTTAATGGTTGCCCTAGGGAGGAGTGTAGAAACTGGGCAAGGGTGACTTAGTACTTTTTTCACAATACTGTGCAAGCTGGCAATGACTCTGGTGCCATGGCATTGCAGTTTCTTGAACCAGCAGTGGTGGCTGACTGAAGGGCTGCGTCAGTCTTCAGACTCGCATTGGAATGCTGCAGATAGGAAGTAAATACTCTTCTTAGTGGATGTGAAGTTATAGGTGTACATTTAGCTCAGGAAATACTGGCAAGTGTTCAAAACAACTACTGAAGCTAGAGATAGTGAAATACTAGCAGGGATTGCCAGGCAGAGTATGCAGCCTTTATCTTCAGTCAGTCATTTTAAAATAGTATTAGCCAGACTAAGTCACCTTGGTGCAGGTGTGTCCTGGAATAGGCGCTGGAGGAGATCATCTGTCATTTTCTCTTCTCTTTTTTGACTACCCATCAACAATTTCTGTGTTGCTGCTCTTCAGCTGTAACTTTTGCAAAGACTCTTTCATGAAGTGCCAGTTTCATATTGTTCAGATGTCTATAAATGTGCTTTCCTTTTATAGGCATTGTTCGATAATAGACTTTTTCTGCCTTTTATTTTTTTATGAAAATGAAAAGAAAAAAGACATCTGCTCAATAGACTAGTATCTTTGCTGGATGCCAAGCAAGCTGTTAATGTAGCCTACTGTTTTCAAGTATCAAGTGTTCTTATAAATTAGAATGACATAAAATACATACTTACGGTTAGTTTATTCTTTTCAGTCACGTATGGAGATATGTCTAAATCACAGAATGTAGAACTAAGTCAAGGCTTTGATAGCTGCATGTCTCAGGAGAATTCAAGTGCTTGTTAACTTCAGCTCATCTGTGAGTGGTTATAATACTTCTGTGTTTTTACTTGAGCATTTATTTGTAGCCCGAGTGTCTATGGGAGTTAGGTGCTTAGGCATCTGCATCTCTGTGCCTCTGTAAATCTGATTGTCCTTATTTATTTATTTATCAGATACAAAGGGTGGTGGTGATACACGTTGGAAACAATAGAGCAATTCCAGTACAATTCCAGTATTCGTAGGAATGCTGGCTCCTGCAGTTAGTGATAGAGGAAGCTAAGAAAGGGACTCCTTAGCTGAGCTGTTACGAGCTTGTTTCTTTATGTTTAAGTCCTAGGACTTGATTCTACCAAATCATCATAATTTCTCTATAAATTCAGTCACAAAAGAATGTCCGAGGAGCAACGATACGCTGTATTTGATGTTCTGAAGTTAACGTTCTGCATTTTAATCTGATTCAGATTCTTATGTGTTTAGGAAAAAGTTGACATAGTAAGATATATAGAGGAAAAAGAAGAAGTGATATTTCAAATGCTACTGTAGTCTGTAATCAGTTGAAATGCATTTAAATGCAGCAGTTAGAGAGAGGTGTTCTGAAAAGATGCTTTGCCCCCTATGCTATGACAGTCCTGATCGTGTTTTGTGCTAATGCTTGATACTTCTGGGAGCAGGATGCTATCTAATGTATCCTCTTAACTGCTGGTGAAATGGGAAGCATGTGTTCCCTAAGCATCTGCTGCCAGATGTTGGCAGGCACTCAGGGACTGAGGCCATAACCTTGTCCCTCACTGTTTGGGCATGCTGCCACTAGTATACCCTGCCAACTTGTACAGTTTTTAGGCCAATTGAGAAATAGTTCTTTGTTTTTTGAATATTTTTATTTCGCTACCGCTTTCATTTGCATATTTCAGTTGCCTAACAGACCAATGTCATGACTTCAGGAGGGATGTTCTTAAGTTGATGTTACTGCAGCCATGTTAGCACTTCTTTTCCCCTACACTTTCTTAAACTGCTATTTGAAAAAGCTGCCTATGTTCCTCTGACAGGTTCCCTGAAGAAGCAGGAGCTGTTGTCGAGATACCGGTCTACTCAGATTAGACCTTTCTACAAGGCTTTGAAAGCTGATGAAACCTTGGGGAAACTCTAGTCTGCATTGCTCCTCTGTATCCCCAAAATGAGACACTTCTTCAAGAATCTTCAAACTGGAATGGTGAGTTCATTCATTCATGCTTCCTACCAAGTCAGGAGGAATGATTAAAGTTGGGCTCCTTGCCTTGTTCTCCTTCCCACAGGCTGATGTTGGAGATGTAAACTTCCTGCTGCGGCCCTCTCTTTCCTCCTTTGTCTTGCTTCTTTCTTCATAATGATTGAAAATACTTATTGCTTCTGTTTCACCTCCCAGAAGTTCCTTGTAAGAGGAACTAAGAGGAGTTAAGTATCACAGCAGAGATAATGACTGTCTTTGTGTGCTATCAGTTATAAGCCTGATCTTTACTGAGGATTTTTGTGAAGCTTAAGTTCGCTTTTCCCATTGGATATGATTTGGAAATGTATATAGCAACAGTGGTTGTACATCTGTAATGCAAAATGTTAGAATAGCATAAGCTGAAAAACCATCTCTCCTTCTGAAAGATGTTTCTTCTTCAACACACCAGGATTGAGGATTCCTTCTAGGTAATAAGGTTTGTAACATTTATGTAAAGTTTTGATTTGTACCTTAGCCATCTCTGTTGATTTATTGGCAGGGAATATGGAAAAGGTGCTGTCTGAGTTTTTGCATTAATTTCATGAAGCTAAATACTTAGATTTGGGGTGTATGGATATTCTTGCAATGTATTTCTACTTTGGTAAGATATTAAAAATGACAGATTAACATTTCCTTAAAGAAAAGTGTTGCAAATCAAACTACTTTGTCTTATAATCCAGAGCTGATGTCGTAATTTTGCTACTCATCAAAGTCTGAAGTTCAGCTGCTTTAAAGTTAAGGAAGTCATGGTTATTCTAATGCATGCAGTTGGCTTCTTGGGCAAGACAAATACTGCTTTTATTTTCTGCTCATTGGATAAAATCCCTTACTCTTGTCTGTCTAGGAAGGGCTAATCATGACATACTTGTGGGGTGGAAGGGGAGGGGAGAAGACTACAGGTTTTAAAAAAAAAAAAAGGAAATTAATACAAAACATGGGGTATTTTTGTTTGTTTTTGTGCATAAGTACTTTCCTTTGAAATGGGCATCACTTGAGAGCAGGACTGTAATTTTTCTTGAGAAGAAACATGAATAAAGGAAGTGTACTTCCATATTGTGGAACTTCGAGTTTGGTTACTCTCTGATGACAATACTTGTTTCTCATTAATTTAAGAGTTCTTATGTTTACTTAGTGACAAAAATGAATTCCAACTAATTTTTAGAAAGAATAACGTAATATTTGCATGTAATAAACAGTAACTGATGGGAAATGAAGAATGTTTTCACCTTGGTGAAGAGTATAGGCTTTTGAGGCAAGTGCTGAGATTTAAGGATTCCATATCTCAAGTTGGATGTTCTTGTGGATGAACTTAGAACAGTACTTTCTACCTTAGTTTAGCCTCGAGGTTATAAGTATTTTTCCTTTTAGTGGGGGAGTCACTGTTATTCATATTTTACACCCTTACAATGTCATTACTGTTGTGGCTATATCTTAAATCAATATAGAAACTTCAGCTGGTGCAGAATACTTAAACAAAATAATGAAGCTAGAGCACATCAGAATAGAATCATATAATCTTAGAGTCATTGAGGTTGGAAAAGACCTCCAAGATCATCCAGTCCAACCGTTAACCTAGCACTGCCAAGTCCACCACTAACCCATGTCCCTCAGCACCACATCTACACATCTTTTGAATACCTCCAGGGATGGTGACTCATCTACTTCCCTGGGCAGCCTGTTCCAATGCTTCACATCCCTTTCAGGGAAGAAGTTTTTCCTAATATCCAGCCTAAACCTCCACTGGTGCAACTTGAGGCCATTTCCTCTTCTTTTTTTTTGTCTGACCCCCACCTCGCTACAGCCTCCTTTCAGGTAGTTGTAGACTGCAATAAGGTCTCCCCTGAGCCTCCTTTTCTCCAGGCTAAACAACCCCAGCTCCCTCAGCTGCTCCTCAGAAGACTTGATCTCCAGACTTCCCAGGCTTTGTTGCCCTTCTTTGGACACACTCCAGCACCTCCATGTCCTTCCTGTAGTGAGGGGCCCAAAAATGAACACAGTACTTGAGGTGCGGCCTCACCAGAGCTTGAATACAGGGGAACAAATCCCTTCCCTAGTCCTGCTGGCCACACTATTCCTGATGCAGGCCAGGCTGCTGTTGGCCTTCTTGGCCACCTGGGCACACCGCTGGCTCATGTTCAGCCGGCTATCGACCAGCACCCCCAGGTCTCTTTCTGCTGGGCAGCTTTCCAGCCACTCTTCCCCCAGCCTGTAGCGTTGCATGGGGTTGTTGTGCCCCAAGCGCAGGACCTGGCACTGAGCCTTGTTGAACCTCATACAGATGGGTTCAGCCCATCAGTCCAGCCTGTACAGATCCCTCTGCAGAGCCTTCCTACCCTCGAGCAGACCAACACTCCCACCTGACCTGGTGTCACCTGCAAACTTACTGAGGGAGCACTTGATCCCCTCGTCCAGATCACTGATAAAGATATTGAGGAGAACTGGCCCCTGTACTGAGCCCTGGGGGACACCACTAGTGACCGGCCTCCAGCTGGATTTAACTCCATTCACCACGACTCTTTGGGCCTGGCCACCCAGCTGGTTTTTAACCCAACGAAGCGTATGCCTGTCCAAGCTATGAGCCAGTTTCTCCAGGAGAATGCTGGGAAACAGTATCAAAAGCCTTGCTGAATTCTAGATAAACCACATCCACAGCCTTCCCCTCTAAGGGGATTCACTAAGCAGGTCACTTTGTCGTGGAAGAAGATGAGGTTAGTCGAGCAGGACCTGCCTTTCATAAACCTGTGCTGACTGGACCTGATCACCTGGTTGCCCCATAAGTGTTGTGTGATGGCACTCAAGATGATCTGCTCCATGAGCTTTCCCGGCACTGAAGTCAGACTGACAGGCCTGTAGCTCCCTGGATCCTCCTTCCAGCCCTTCTTGTAGATGGGCATCAGATTTGTTAGCCGCCAGTCAAGTGGGACCTCCCCTGATAGCCAGGACTGCTGATAAATAATGGAAAGAGGCTTGGAGAGCACTTCCGCCAGTTCACGTAGCACCCTTGGGTGGATCCCATCTGACCCCCTAGACTTGTGTGTGTCTAAGTGGTGTAGCAGGTCGCTGACCATTTCTTCTTGGATTCTGGGAGCTTCGTTCTGCTCCCCGTCCCTATCTTTCAGCTCACGGGGCTGGGTGCCCAGAGAGCAGCTGGCCTTGCTACTAAAGACTGAGGCAAAGAATGCATTAAGTACCTCAGCCTTTTCCTCATCCTTCATCACTATGTTTCCCCCCAGAATGTTCTTGCCCTAGTTTTAGTGCATTCCGTGGTAATTCTGGAGGGTAGTAGGTGACTATTACTCTTGACAAATGCTCTTCTTATCAAGTGGCATGGATAGCAATAAGGCAGACTGCCCTGCGTACCCCTGGCAGTCTGACTTACAGCATAGGGGATGTCAAAAAAACCTGTCTTTGTGCACAAAACCCTTGTCTTTTCTGTACTTGGAAGTCTTCAGCTTCAGTAGAGGCAGTAAGCAAGATGAGCATGTGTATCTCATAGGACTTCAGTCTAGTTTCTTTTATGTCCACAGGGAGTGCAACAGGCTTCACTGTTTGTGGTCTGGGTGAAAATTCCACATTGGTAAACAGCAGGAGATACAGTATCTCCACTTTCAAGGTGAAAAATTGGTTTCTGTCTGGCTTCAATTTGAAGTTAACACTCCAGGGAAACGATGTATTTGAAACCGTACCCTTTGCCCTGCTAATGCATCCCCTCCAGTGATACCTGAAAGCTCTACTTCTACTTCATTTTTTCTCCTTTTCTATAGAAGATGGTTCTGTGCAAGTCATTCCTTTGCAGCATATATATCCTGGGAATATTGTCTTCCAAATGGAAAGCAAGAGATTTGTATCCTGACCTCAGGATTCTGCTAGGTAGAACTCAGGAAAGTTTTTGTTAAAATATTTATCATCATATGTGCCTAGGGTGCGGGAGACCAAAATTCACGCATGTAATTTGGAGCGACAACTTGAATTTGGGTCTGTGATAATGGGTAATGGCCAGTTTGGAGTAAGCACACTTTGTTTTTCTTCATGAATGTTCCTGAAAGGTGATGATCTGCTTCAGAATTTCAGTATCCTTCAAGGAACAGATTAGTTGTATTTCCATCAGGCATGGAGTTGCTTTTCTAGGCATATTTATTGAGATGGAAAGCACACAGAGAACTGGAGAAGGTGTCTGAGCTCCTTGGAAAAGGGTTGTGAGATCTCTGGGAGCTGAAGGTGATTTGGGTGTAGATTTCACTGTTTTTCCATCACTTGCTGTGTGAGCAGACTGTCTAACATTGTGCTGCAAGTGCGTATGCTTTCTGGGTTGTATAAAAATGTTTTTTTAGCACCTACTGAATGATTATTTCTGTTTTGGTAACAACTGATTTTAGTACATTGGACTCCCATCATAGTCTGTATGCAAGGTTAAGGTACGTAATTTGTGAGGTCTAAAGAGTCTACAGTTGGAAGTTGTGTACCAGAAGGCAAAGGAGAAACAGATAAGTTACGAAGTACAAATTATACACAGGACTTAATATACATGGCCAAGCTTATTCCCTGACCTCATAATTAATGTAGTTGCATATGTCATGCTGTAGCCTGTTACAGAACAGATATATGGAATAAGCAGAGTAAGCAGAACAAAGTTTAATTTAGGACGGTAGGTACATTGCATGGCTGGGGTACTTTGTGTTTGCTGCACTGGTTGCCTCTCGATTGCTGTTGTGGTCAGAATGTGTAGAAGCTGCTTTAAATGTCTTAGGAGCGTTTGTTTGTAAAGAAGAGCTTGAGTGAATGACCATCTGGTGTAATGGCTTCTGAGAGATTTAGCAGCGCATGTTTCCCAGTATCCTTGGTTTATATCCTTTCTAGGACCTTTTGTCTTTTCATGCAACTCGGCAGTTCAATCTGCCTCATCTACTGTGTCCCTGCGGGAACAGCGTCTACCTATAGGGAGCGCCTCTTGTTGGAGGGCTGAGAAAGGGGGCAGGCACTGCTGTGGCTGAAGGTGCTGCTGCTGTAGACTTAGAAGCAAACACAACCTTACTTATATTTTATTGTGTACTGGAACTACGGATTATAAATGCTTCTATAAAGGACAGAAAAAAAAAACCAGTATCTGTTGCAAAACTTCTTTGTTTTTTTTTTTTTTTCTTTTTTTTTGAAAACAAAATCTATTGTAGGAAAACTGCCTTCAGCCTTTGATCTGGTATCAAGAAATACTGAAATGACTGTAGATTGTCTCCTGGTTCAAAGCCAGTACTGGCTTCCAGAAGGGTCATTGCTCAGCCTTTTAGTCTTGCTAGAGACTTTTTCATGACAGAAAGCAAGGAATATTATTTTGCATAACAGTAGGACCAGAGGCTCTCAGGTAGAGATGAAGGTGGTGTTATTCTGGACACTGTGATAACCAAGAATAAATATCCAACCTTCCCCAGAGAATTTATAATTTAGGGCTTATGAAAAAGTAGAAACATTAGCTCCTTGTGCGTCAAAGTATGCCTTTTAGTAGAGATGCTCCTGATGTGACCTTTCCTGAGCAAAATGCATCTGGAGTGGTTTTTGTGATACTCCTGGAGTGAGCTGTGTGCATGTACTGGCCAGGTTGAGAAAAGAACATACAGAATGCATCCACTCAGGGTAAGATTAAAAAAAAAAAAAAGGAAAGCCTAGAAGAGAGAAAAAAGACTAGTGGCAAGACAGCAAGTGATAACAAGCTAAACTGAAATGCGTTCCTGAAAAGAACTGGGTAGATTTTTTTTCACAAGTGAAAAATCCTTTTTGTGAATAGGACACAAAGTTCCAGTCTATTATCGTATCCCCTATCTGTGATTTAATAGGCATTTTCCACCTTACTTCTGTGACTGAGCGGAATTTAAATAAACATGAAAACGTATTATGTGGTAGAAGAGCTGGATCTTTGCTGAGATAAAGCAGTCAGGTGGGTGACGGAGTGATTTCCTTTCTCCTAAGGGAAGGGCAGAGATGGTGCAGATCTTAAGCATTCGTGATGCTTCAGCGGAGTTTGAGTATGTTCAGTCTCAATGTGAGTTGATTAATGTTCACCATAAGAAATCTGTTGACCTTCACACGGAGGTTTGAAGTCAACAGTAATAATTCTGTTACATATATTTGTTTTCCAAGAAGAAATACTGTTTTTTAAGAGAGAGTTTTTAAAGTCTCTTGCCACTTGAAGCCAGACTTCAATAGTTGAGTTTCCACTGATACTGAAATGAGACTGTTGAAGACCATAGGTCAAATATCACAATAACTGTGTAGGCAATTCTTAGGAGCATTTATTGCAGCAAAGCATGGTGCTTTGTACACTTCAGACAGATTTTCCTCTTATCTGGAGACCCAGGTAGGAGCAGCTTCTCTGTACAAGTAGTCACTAGTGTGCTTCTGGCATAGCTCCTTCAGAAGGGAATCCTGATTAAAGACGGTGCTGCTTGTACACATGAGGTTTCCTAGGATGAATGCTGGGCAGATAGGGCTCAGCACGCAGCAAAATCCCGCTGTACCCCATGGCTGAGTGGGGAATGAGCTGTACTGGATCTTGCAGTAACAGAATTCTGTAAAGCAAACACAATTCAAAAATGTTTGTTTGTTTGTTTGTTTTTTAAAATGCTCCTAGAGGATATTAAGAAGACTAGAAAATAAACTGAAAACTAATCTTTAGTTAGCTTACTAGTTTTAATGTTACCCTCTGGCTTGCTCTGGTCATGCTATTAGCCTGTAATTCTGGTGGATGTGTGTCCTATGTGCTTTTTCTGTTTCTTTAGTTGCCTTTGTTTTTCTCTTCTTGCAGCCAGAAGATAAGAATTCATTAACTCTCATCTCAACATCTACCTTTCAGGCTTTGTTCTTAGTAGTCTTTAATAGTTATGGGAGCAGTTGTTCCTTTTTGTTTATTTGTTTTCCTTTTTTCCACTGCAGTAAGTATGCCAGGTCACACACAATTAATATTGATCAACTTCCTGAATTATGACTCATATTAGCATTACAGAAATCTCTCTCTCTGTTTTTTTTTTTTTTTAATAGTAAGGAAATGAGATCCATTAGTGATCTAAGCACAATTCAGAAAATTAACCTTGCAAATCCAGCAGTAACCTTTGTGCATCATTGAACTTTCAGCAGCGGGATATAGTCCAGCAATGTAGCGCTGGTAGCTCATCTGCCAGCACTGCTAGTCATTAGCCACTGAGCAGGAGTAAGTGGGTTGGTGTTTGAGTTGGATTGGTGAGTTTTGTATTCGTGGAATGATGTTTGTGCACCACAAAAGAAATTTTTCTGCTGTTGCAGTGTGCTGTGGCACACTTCAGACCAGGCTAGTTTGTTTTCTGATTTTCCCATTTCTTGCTTTCTGCAACGAGTTTTCTGTGTGTTTTTTTTCTTTTTTTTCTTCCTCTCGCAGAGAACAATATTTGTCATTTGCCACTGCTACTGGTCATCCAGGTCTGTACTGCCACTGCCTCACTAGCAGGTGTTAACTTCACCTTGCAGCAGTGCACTTCTGAATGAAATTGCTCCTGGAAGATACCTGCAAAAATAACTGCTGGCTTCCCTGCATATTGTCTGCTGGTGTTCTCGTGGCTTGCTTTCAGTCTGTCCAGGTCTAACCATTTGGCTGCCTGCCTGACGATACCTAGAGGCCAGTCAGCCTTGTGGTACTCGGTCGGGTTGGCTCTGCAGAGTCTGAAAACGTCTGGCTCTGAGAAGATGGCTGAACTATGCAAAACTAGGATGGAAGTTTTTAATATGGTCCACTTCCTGGTGTTAGGGTAGGTACCTGCAGAGGTTTCGCGCTCTTTGTAGGAAGGAAGAAAAACAGGAGTGTGAGGGTGTCATATGGCACAGCCTTGGACCCTCAAGGTAACCTAACCACTGCGAAATCGTGGAGGGCCGTTTGGGGTGGGGAGGGATGTGTCAAACAACTTGATCTTGCTTTCACCTGTCCTGCTTTAGTTCTAGTAGGTTTTTTCCCCTCTGAAAACAAGGCTTCAGTTTGTTTTCTCTGTTAAATGAGTTGATATTCTAGATGATTTCCAAAAAAAACCCAAAGGTTACTTTCAAATGTTCGTGCAAGATGCTGGACTAATGCCCCTGCAACTTGTCTGGCTGGAGAGAGGTTCAGCAAATGCACCTCTGAGAGCTCTCCCCATGTGTCGGTAACATCTGCTTCTCAGTACATCCTCTTTCAGATCAGCTTTGCGACCTCATAGTGAGCCAATTTCCATGTGAAGGCCTGAGAGAACAGTAATTCTTTGCTGGCTAGAAAGGAGAAGTGTGTATGATGCAAAGGAGCAAAACACAGAGGCTTTTGGCTCCTGATTCTTACTTAGGTCCTATAACACTGATTCCAGAAAAGCCCATTAGAGCAATTTTGCTAGAAATGTGAAAATCTGATTTTTATTGAAGGCATTCCTGTCTGGGAAGATTTTTTGTCAGCAGATGTTATAACTAATTTAAGTGCACCTTCCTAAATTAGAATGCTGTAAGGACTCATTTTTTCATGTTAATGCATCTCAGTGCATTCAAATAGGCTTTCTTGCCCTTCAAGATGAGTGGTGGTGTGTAGGGGGGGCGGGGGGGGGAATTAAATAAAGTTAATATTTAAGTAAAAGGTTAAAAGACCTTACCAAAGGGAGGTGGAGTGGAAAAATGGAAAAATACAGGCAGAATTTTTGCATTCTAAAAAAATCTCGTAGTATGGGGTATTTGCTACCTTTGATCATTGACTGGCTAAGCAGTTCAGTCAAGTAAAGTCTCAGTAGGCTGTAGATTTTTGGAGTCTGGTGCAGCACAGTTTTAGGAAGGTGTACGATTTAGGGCCTGATCATGATGCTCTATCTTTATGGAAACCATGCAATTATCGCTGACTTTTGAATTACCCTTTACTGTTTAATTGAAAATTGGACGTGACCTGCAGGATCTCATTATGTAGTTTTAAAGAATTGATCTTCAGAAAGTATATAATTCTAATCTTCCCTTTTCTGTCAATGTTCTTTAGGTCAATATTCTGGCTGTCTGCTTCTTCATCCTATTCCTAGCTTTATCTGCATAAACTAGTACTTTGTCATCAGCTGTCTTGTATTTGAGAAGGTACCTTGGCCCTTCTTCTTAACAGCTTGTTATGGATGCCCAGTTAATACGCTGAACTTCATGTGGGTAAAATTGGGGGAGAGCCTCCTCTTCCCATTCCTTATTCCATGGATAACATCAGGTAATCAATTGTTTCAGCTATTTCTAAATCTTGCTGACTTTTCTGAAATGTAAGTCCATGTATCCATTCAGACAAAAAAACCTTCCACATCCTCATGTCTTGTGTTGACTCTGTCACTGTTTCTGATGTAAACTGTTCCAAGCTTACTCTTTTCCGTCAATCTGGAAATATGATGCCAAAGTATTATTTGATCAGAAGAGTTCAGATTCTGTCTCTTTGTTGGCTTCCTTTCAAATTGGCATCTAACTCTTCTTGTTGTTGTTTGAAAGTCTTTCATAGATCAGTCCTAAACTAGCTCAGATAAGTATGGCATACACATTTTACTGTATCTCCTGCCTACCAGGTACTTCTTTCCTTCAACATTTCTCTTTTTTATTTTTATTTTTCCCTCTGATGCACTCCCGTTATGTCTCCAAATCAAGGCTTAGTTCTTTTAGATGATTTTCTCTTGGTCAGTCTGTGGAGACTATGCTAAATAATAGATAATTATGGGATGAATCATATTTCAAAGATACGGTAGACGTGTATATATTTTTATAGCTATTTAGTTATAGCTATTGCGGATTTTTTGTGTAACAGAAGTACACATTTTGCTTAGGTTGACTTCAGGTGCCTGTTTTGGCACCTAGATATGGGTATAATAGTGATGGCTTTCGTGTCCATAGTGGAGGCAGTATAGATAATCTAGACATTTTACCTGTTCTTTTTATTTTTTGCACTGCTGTCTTTTCTTCTTCTCTAACATTTTGTATTTTGCGGTCTTCTCCTGTGTTACTTTATTTTCACGCCCTTCATTGCTCAAAGCTTATTCATTTGCTTGGAATGCTAATGCAAAGGGTGGTGGTGTTTTAATGGTATTGATTGAGTACTGACCTAAAATGCATTGTTTAAATAGGCTTGTCTGCTGTGCTCAGTGATGTCTGAATATGCATGATCTCTGTTCCGAAATGCCTGGAAATAGTTTCTGAAAGTGTGAAATAGAAGTGCTGCTGTGGTTGTGATTTTCTTCCTGTTTACTTCGAATGCTCTTGTAGAGACTTTTCTCCTTTGTGAAAATTGCTTTTTTAAATCTGAGGTTAGTATGCTGAAAATTTCTGCTTTGGTTGGTTTGCTTAATAAGTAGTTAAATATTTAAAATACCCTTTTAGCTCGTTTATTTTTGTGAGCCTGACTGTTGGTTGGGAAAATCAATTTATAGCAATGCAGCTAAATACTTGTGAATGATTGAGGTAATGATAGACATCTTCTAGGAAGGAGATTCGGTCTTGGCAAAATATCTGAATGCTCATATCGTCTGTGAGCAAAAGGGTTTCTGTACTTAGCTTGACTGGGTTGCAAATGTAGTCTTCAATCTGCAAACTTATAATTTGAGGACATCCAGTGAGACTAATCTGAATATGACAGTATGTAAACTTGTGCTTGCTTTCATGGTTTCATTGAAGCGCTAATCCATATTTAGAATGTAGTTTCTGGTTTTATTGGAACTTCTGACATGAAAAAAGGACAGTTGGACTAGATGCATGCCTTTTGCTGTTGTTCAGAATTGTCTTTTCTGGTCTGTTTTTTCATAGTAGTTAGCTTTCACAAAGGAATGAGAATATTGGTATTCAAGAGAGGCACACAGACGCATTAAAGTTTTTTGTTAATTAAGGCAAAGCAGATGGTTGCTCATGACATTTATAATATTGCTTAAATTTTATTTTGATTCATTAATGGAAACCATAAAATCACATAATGAAGCAATAGGGACAAGCCAAAAACGGAAAGCATACTATTAGCAGTGCTTATATTACCAAACTAATAAAAATTAACAAGTAAACATAGCAAACATAACTGTGACATTATTTATACAGCTTGCCTTTAGCATAAACATTATTGAATATACCAGGTAAGATTGCCTGTAGTGCTGAAAGAATCAAAGAATTTACTATTAAATTGAATATGGATGACTCTTTTTAAAAGTTTATAGAAAAAAAGTCATGTTTGATTTTTCTTTTTTCCTAAACATGTGATTTTTTTCTAATACAAGGCATTTGTATTGAGTCCCTTTTTTATTGTTTCTTGTAGTAACAGAAAGATAATACTATGAATATATTTAATCCTGGATTTTTTTTTTTTTTTTTGGTTAAAAAAGCATGTGCTGTGCTCTTCTTCTTACCTGAGCCATCTGTGTCCATATCCTTCTGTGCTTACATTTGTGTAAGCTTTTCAGGCCTTTAAAAACATGAAGCAACATGTTCTTCTCTTGAGCTGGAGTTTTGTCTAAATTCCCTTAGGACAATATTCATCCCGTCTAAACTCAGGCACTTGACGAGGCAGCCGGATGAGGAGGCAGGTTGCCGAAGGTGCTTCCCCTGGGTGGAGGACGGGAGGTACCCTTACAGGCAGCCCAGCCTGTGCCTTGAGGATGCCCGAGGGACGTGGGGACTTGTGTGGGCTTTGTTATTGGCCAGCTCCTCATGAAGGCCTTAGGCAAAATTTTTGTAGCTTTTGGAGTTTGGCAAATGGCAGAGTATAAAAATGCTGTAAAACTTGGGTTGTGATAAAACATCACTCTTCACCGTATGTGGTCTGTGGCCTTCCCCTCATCCTTTGCACCCCTATTCACTGCAGTTCCTTCATGGGACCTTTCACCCATGACATTTTTAGGATCCTCCCAAGTTCATGGCAGTGACTGCCACAAGCTGTACAGTCAGGGTTGCAGCCCCTGAAGCACTGTTTCAAAAAGTTGCCCTTTTGCTCCTATTAGGCCAGAGGTGGGGAAGGGGAAAATAGAGGGTGTCTGTGCTGTGCCAGCTCAGGAGCAGTTAGTTCTTCCTCAGCAGCTAATAGCAAATGTATGTGTATTTTCTAATCTGGTCTTCTAAATAATGCAATACATTGCTTTTCTGTAGTGATGATGACTTTTTATGTTTGTAAATCCGCAGCATTTTACAAAAATAAAAAATAAAAAATTGTGGGCAGTATTTCTCCCCTCTCATCACATTCCCATTACTCTTGTGTCTCCCATTAACGCTCGTAACTGGCTGGGCAACTCTGAGGTCAAAGCTGTGACACAGTGATTTCTTTTTTTATTGTTTCATTATCTTGTCTTTCCAAGTTGAGCATAGTACTCTTCCTTCATCTCCTTTTTCGCTTTGAATTCTCAAAGTTGACAGCAGGTTATTGCATATCTTGACTTACAGTACATTTACTGTGAACCTGATGTAATGAGCTGTTGTGCGTAAGTCTTCTTTCTGTATGCCCTCTGTTTCTGAAAGTAAGTTAGTACACTAGTACTGAAACTAGACAGTTTTATTGTGTTTAATTTCTAGTATTATGTCTCTATTTATAGTAATTGCAGCAACCAGAGAAAAGGATACTTAAAATTATGCATTTTGGAATTACAGGCACTGTGCAATCCTATCAGTTCAAATGCCAGCCCTACTCTACAAGCACGCTGCTGTCTCTTTTCTGTCTGGGTTGTCGGCTGTTTTCCTGGTCCTGCAAATAAGCTCTTGAATCAGCAGAAGCTCTGCGGTGACCATGCCATAGTGTTTGACATTCCATGCCTGGCTTGGTTGACCACGATAGCCCTAAAGCACGCATTGTATTCAGATTTTGAAAAAACTCAGGCTACTTATCTTCACATTTACCGTTAAATGTGGGATTTTCCCGTAAGACCCTTTCAACCGCTAGTTTGGAAAGTATCGCATACCTAGCACCATGCTAGGACGCTGTGGTCCTGCAGAGGATGCTGTTCTCTAGTTCCTGCGTTTGCATATCCCTGGAGGGGACTTAGCTCCTCTACTCCGTCCTTTTTTAAGATGCCTGTCATGTATGCTGAGTTGAAAGGGTGTCTAGAAGCAGCCCTGGAAGGGGTCCTTCCCAAGTAGAGGGGAGGAGAGAGGATGATTCTTGTCTCTGTTTCTACCAAGTCCTTAGCAAAATTTATAGAATTCTGTACATTTTCTGGGTGCTGTCATCTGAATAAGGACTTCAGGATAGAAATCCAGTGTTTGCTTGTCATCACTGCATATTGGCAAAAATGGGATTTACTGAGGCATTTTGTCTGTAATTGTTGTGATATAAACAGAGGAATAAATGTATTAAATATTTTATTTTTGCAAGTTGAGGATTGATGCCATAATACAAGAACAGCTGTAGCCTCTAACGAGGGAAGATGGATGCTGTGTATAAAATCAAGCTATATGTGTTGTTTATACAATTACAGCATTAAAATGCAAAGAAGCTGCCAGTCAAAATGCTGACAACATGCAAAGCTATAAAATAGCAAAGCAAGTGCTTTTGATGTTTAGTGATGGAATAAATGTTTGTCAGCTCTTTCAGTTGAATGCAACTCCACAAAGAGGACAGGGGTGTGTTATGAACATCCATCAATCATCTGTTCTGTAGCATTCCACGTATCTCTGTTCTGTGATAGAATCCCAGTCAGAAAGCACTCCTGTTCAGCTACACATTATGTCATTATATTGTAATTAAATCAGTTCTTTGAGATGGAGAATTAATGCAAGGGAAAGAATAAGCATCAGAAGTAACTATTCTGGATGTAGTTCTAGATCCTCCCATCCTCCCCCCCCCTTTTATTTTTAAAGGACTGAAGATCAAGATAGTTGTTATTTCCATCTCCACTATTTATCTCTCTTATTTTGTTGTTCTTTAGCTTTCTGTTGCTGATATTCCTGCTATATCAAGGATCGTAACTTGTCTGTAAATGTTTTGTTTCCTGTTTTTTCTGTCATTCGTTGTCTTCTGTTTTCTGTCTGTCATTATTATTTTGGTGTTTGCCGTAGCAGCTAAACAAAGTAGTATCAGTAGGCTCATAAGGCCGTATTCTACAGTCACGTTAATACCCTGCAGCACCCAACCGTTCCTTCTATGTTGGTATGCAGTACAATTACTTTAATTCACCTGTACGTGGTCAAAACTGACTGCAGGATGAATGCATTATGGTAGCACTTTGTGTAGAATCTTTCATGTAAAAAAATGTAACTAGGTGCTTTGCGGGATGAATAATAGAACTACAAAGATAAATAATATATTTAGAGGGATAAATAATACATAAAAGCAGAGAGAGAAATTAAGAGGCAAAGCAGGAAATGAGTTTTAGCTTTAACAGAAGTTAGAATTGATAAAGCAAGGAAGCTACAGATGGCCAACTTTCTAGTTTGGTCTTATTTGATTGTTCAGATTTGAGCTATGATAATCACAAGTGACATGTTGCCTGAGCCTTTCATTCATATCATTTAGAAATCTGCCCAGACTGTTTACAGCATTAGGTGATGTAAAATACCAACGGAAAGCTACCCTTAGTAAGACTGTTTCTCCATCTTTGCAGGTTTTTAATGAAATGTTTGCATGTTGGCATAATTACAAAGCATGAAACTGGATTTTTTTCTTCCCTCTTATTTTTTATTTTTTGACAGGGAAGGTGATTAATAAGGCGATTAGATGAGGAAAAAAAGATGGAAATCTAAAAACTATGGTGTTAAGCTAAATGGAACATTTCCGTCATACAGGTTGAGAAAGCTTATGTTACAGAGGACCTTCAGAGTAAAGTCCAGAAGACTGCATTAATGTGAATGTAAAAAGTCGTTGAAAGGAGTTGGTTACCTCTGATGGTCCAAGAACATGGTTTCAGTTGCAGATTTGGAAAATGCTACCCATATTTGTGAACTTCGTCCAATGAATGAGTTCTGCGGGCTCTTACTTTAGCCTAAGTTTTTCCTCGATTGTTTTCCACGTCCGCTTTAATTCAGCCTCGGGTGTAGAAGAGTTGGAATGCGGGAATTCAATACCATTGTAGATATATTGCTCTCTGGAATATTTGTGGGTTCACCTAATCCTTTATTTTTATGATGCTTTTACTGTTAATAGTATGTCTCAGCAAGATACAGTAAAAAAGAAGGGAAATAAAAGCTTTCCCACTAAAATTACTTGTTATGCCAAATGAGAGAGAATTCTTTTTTGCTGTGGAAATTGTCAAATCTGGTAGACTTCGGGTAGCAAAGGTAAGCTGTTCTCTTCCCTCTTTGCTCTCTCATCCTGTCCGAAGTTAAACTAGTTTTCCAGGGAGAACAATAAAAATGATTTCAAAAAGAAGTGAGTGATACTTTTATTACTAGAGAGGCATAAACATAACTGTAATAAGGCAAGAATATAGAAGCGGATTTTCTCTGTTAGGTTGTTAGAGGTATAGAGGAGGAGTTCTGGTTTTTTTTTTTTTTTTTTGAGATCTCACCCACAGCCTTCATCCACTATGAAAGACATCAAAAGCTGAGTGTAAGAGCTTGTTGTGAGTCTTTGAGGCAGAACTGTAATTTAAAATGCTGAATTGAGAGCCCTGTGGGTTTGAATATCAGATATTTAATACTGTGATTGATAATGCAAGGAGGCCTTCCTATGTGTAGTACATAAGCATTAATGCATCAGGGAGCAAAAGTATCTTACCCCTCAAGCAGCTGATTCTAAAAAACAAAGGAAGCAAAATATGCCTTGTGCTGAATTTCTTTTTGTTAAATTAAGCTATTCTGTACCAGGACAAACTCTTCCCTGAAGATCAGGTGTTTTTGGTTTGTTTTTTTCCACCTCTTCCTTTGTTCTGTAGTTAAAACCAGTAAAGATGGATTCTCTGAGCCCTCCTTCCTTCTGTATTTTCTGAGTAGCCTCAGGGCCGTGTAGACTTAAGTGAGGGCCACTGAATTTAGTTTCTTTATCCATGCTTATATGATCTATACTGCAGAGGTGCAGCAACTGTGCAAAACACATTTTTATTAACTTCTAAACTTTAAGTCATACTGGTTTAATGACTGGAATCAGAATAAAACACCGATACCTTATAATTGTTACTGCTTTATGAACATGGGTTTGTATGATTTATTTGTGATTCAGTCATCAAAGTTTCCGTAACTGACTTTGTAACCCTTTATCTGGGAAAACAGTCTGTTGTGTGTTAAACTCTGAAAACAAACAAACAACCACCAAAACCAAAACAGAAATAAACCAATGACAAGAAAAGCAAACTTGCAAAATTATTCTTTCTGCAAAACATTAATACAGTGGAGCGATTGATGATTACTGTTCTCTAAAGACTGAACTTTCTATACTGACATGTATATTCTTCAATTTGCTTAAGCTTAGTTACAGAATCTTGGTAAAGTTCTACTAAGCTAAACCTGTGGGGCAGAGGAATTGGTTGCCTCGTAGATACAGTGTGAGTCAGGCAGGTTGGTGGCTTGGAAACTGGTGCTCAATGGAAGAGTTTCAAAACTTCTAAAGCGCAGGCACAGCATAAACCTGCAATTCTTTCGTGGTAGTCGGCCCCCCGCAACAGCGTGCTGTTGTGCACAGTTGTATTTACAAACCACCTTTCAAAGAATGTTTATCTAGATAGCCCAGAGATAAGAAACTACCTGAATTCTTGACCATACAACTTGAACCTTCTTACTGAAAATATTTGAAGTGAAGAAGCAGCTGGTGTGCTGTGACAGGGTTTCCTCTTTTTCACTGAAGTCTCAGCTGTGTTGTGCTGGCTTTCATTTGTTGTACACAGAGTTCCTTCTCTCATTAAAGAGGCCTTAGAAGTTGATACGAATTACAAACTACCCAAGATGCATGGAATGGAAAACAAGATCAAAGTTGCCTTATACCGTGTCTGCTAGCGCAGTTGAATACAAAGAAAGGTCTTACTTTCTCCTGTCAGATAATCTGCCAATTGATTCACTTTTATGTCAGCTGTAAATTTGTCCTTTGTAAACTCTTGTATAAAAATGAAGAACACAGCACCCTGAAAAAACAGTAAGAACAAAAGCCATAAGTATTTTCAGTGTGTGTGAGGGGGGTGTTCTGTGTTTTTGTTGTTTTGTTTTGTATGTTTGTTTTAAACTTGGGGGACATGGGGGGAATTTAAATGTTGCAAATAGTATTCAGCTTGAAAAGTTTTCCAAGTGAAATAATACTAAAAAATTGAGTGTTTTTTTCCCTTCTTCAATAACGCCAGTGATGCATTATGTTTGTTGATCCAAGAACTGAGATTTTCTAACTAAGCTAGATATTCAGTGTTACAAATAAGCTGCTAAATTTGGTTGTGACATCAAGAGGATGCAATGAAGTCCTGAAGGCTTTTTAAGAAGGTCAGTGAGTTTTAAGCAATCTGTAGTGTATGGCAGTCCAATAAATTCAGATGTGCTGAAAATTTATATGTAAATGCAGCAAAACTAGCTTTTTTGTCAATTATAACAAAAAATGGTGATTCCACTTTTTATTTTGTAACTTGCTCTCCTTCTTCCAGCTGTTTATTTTTGAAGTTACAAGATATTTTGGTCACTCTGCAAAAAATGTGCCCTCAACTCCTTTTAAATATAATAAAATAAAAGCTTGCAGAGCTATTATTTTCTGAAGTCTTGTCCCCTTTCCCACAGCCCAGTGACGTGGGCACCAGCCCAGTCGCTGTATGGCCTATGCAGGGCCAACCCTCTTGAGAGTAGCTCTTGAAATGTTGTCCCTTCTCTGTGGTTCATGCTTTGGAGCAGCAGTGACTGCAGCCCAAGCCTGGTGTTCCCAGAAGTGGTTTTGTTTATGCTAGTTCCAGCCTTCGTGGTTCCCGAAGATGCCCTTTCATTCCCAGTATTTTTCCCTTTTGCCTCCTCTGACTCCCCCAGATCTTTAAATGTGTGGATTTCTTTTGTGACATGGAAGGGTGAGAACTCGTCTTATAAAATTACACCATGACTACACCAGAACCCTTAGAGAAGGAAAAGAGAAAATGGGAGAGCTGAGGCTGATGAAGAAGAGAGTATGTAACTATACTGAGGATTTACAATTACTTGCTAGCTGGTGTCTGTTGGCTTCTTCATGCTGACTTACCTTCCTTGCTGCTTTTACCTCCCATTTTGAAAATGTAAGGGATTTTCTCTCCAACCGAAACTTCAACAATTCCAAAACTCAAACAGCCTGTGAAGGCCGAGCGCTGTATGTTTTATGTTACCAAATGGTACAGTTATGACCTGTGTTGCGAAGCCTGTAGTTAACCTTTCTGCTGGTTAACCCAGCAGAGAATGGGCAAAACAAAGTGGTTAGAATTAATATAGAGGATCAGGAGATATCCTGTTTTTCCTGCTTTATTGCTATGTATACGTTACATCTAGTTCATCTAAAACTTGTTTTGAAACTTTTCCTCAGATATTGCAGACTCTGTTTCTACATGTCTCTATCTTGTTATAACATCCTTGATTTATCACGTAGGCACTGAGAGGCAGTGGATTGAAGTGCTGCTGCTGTTCTTTCTTGCTCTGTTCTTCGATGATTGAGTATGTCGGCGTGCTTGGGGTACTGTTGAAGCTGTGCCTTCGTACCGCTTAGCGAATATGGCTCGTCTTCCTCAAACCCAGTGCCTCTTTTTGCCATGAACCTCCATGATGGTGATAATGCTGCTGCATTCAAACTAGATAGAAACTGAGCTTTTTTAAAGTTATGTTTTGTGGATGTGGTTGACATTGGTGGCCCTGTGTGACTTGTAATGGAGTCTGTTTCCATGGGAGACAGTCATTACAGTTCAGATAAATTAAGACGTGTAGATGCTTAAAGATGCTTTAAGATTAACTTAAAGTGAATGACAGCCCTTTATTTCTTCATTTAAGGGTTTACAATGAGATGCAGTATCCTTCATGTTCACGTCTTCATTTAACTCATCTTTGCTGAATTTTCTGTGGAGAAAATGTTTTGATATTTTAAAAAAGATGTGGGAAAATTCAGCAGGGCTGCAGAACAGCTTTACTCATGATATGTGGCCTATAGAAATGTGCCTTAAAGTAGGAATTGGTCTTTAGCTTTTTCACTTTCTAAGTCCTTTTTAAAATGATTACAGCAAAAAAAGAAGATAGTCAACAGCCTAAGGGTTTCTCACTGAGCTGGACAAAGGAGTAACAAAATAAGATAGATAGCTTGAAATTGAAGTGATCCAATTAAAAACAGAAAAGGGGTGCAAATTGAAACTGTCTGATTAACTTGCAGTTACATTGGGGTGCTACAAATTTTCTGGTACTAGAAACACCTAAATCAAGACTAGGTGTCTTTCTAAAAGACCTAAGACTTCAATTTGAGTTTGGCTTCTTACTACAAAAAACAAACAAACAAAAAAAACCCTGTATTTGCAATATAGGTGATTAGCTGATTGTAAGGTCATAAAATATATAAGCTGACTTATGTCTTTTCCTGTTCGAGAGCTAGCAGAAGCTGAGTTTGATTTGTCAGGTCATCCTAGCAAGAGGGAAAAACTCGTTGAACTCGTTTCTATACTCTGAAGAGAGAATCACCACAACTCATAGTGTCCCCCGCCCCCCCCCAAATCCTATGGACAGTCATCTCTTGCAGCTCTCAGTATGTTATGATTTCGGCTATGTTTGTGTCATAGTACAGTTTCCTTGTTCATTTTTCATTCTTTGGAATAAGAAAGTTAAAGTATTGGTTTCCATTGCTTTCCAATGGAACTAGGCCAGCTCAGCAGCTTTCCCTCCACCATTAAGATTGCTGTGATTTTACAAGGCTAGGTGAGGTGGCAGTAACTGGTTCCACGGCAGTATCACCTCACAGCAGACCCCTCCAATTTCTGTCCTGTTGTCCCAGCTTCTGGGACTGCTAGCCCTGTTCCATGTCCCCTCATTGGGGTTGGGCGTTTTGTTGGAGGTGACTGAGAGTGGAGAGCACTGGTGTGATCTGCCTCCAGGCCAGAGGTGGAGGCAGTGCTGGAGCAGATGGCACAGTCCCAGGCTGGGGACAGGGTGCAGGAGAGAGATGCTGAGCAGCGGTGGGCTGCACGGCCTTGGATAGCACAGCATGGGGTGCAGGACCACTGGTGCCCCCCTGTTGTCATTCAGAATTGCGTATATCAAACTGTGATAGTACGTATTATCTGTATTTTCTGTGTTGGTGATTGGAGCTGTCTGAGCACAGTTTAGAGAAGAGAAGAAGAACATAGTCGTTGCTGTAACGTGATAAGGATGATGATAAGACTCTCAAATGTTTCTCCTGTTGGTTTCATTTTATATATTAAAAGTCCTTCCTAGCAGAGCAGCTGGCTCAAAGGTGACAATTGTAGCACTGGCTTGAAAAAAGGGAAGGCCACGTTCAAGTTCCTGGTTAGGAACATACTGTGGTTTTAATGCCTAGTGCAATAGCTAGCACAGGCTGTTGAGAGAGACACAAATGCATGAGAGTGAGAGGTCTGTGTTTTCTCAAAAAATGAAGGGAAAAAAAAAAAAAGAGAAAGCATTTCTGAAGCCCTGTACTTCATTTTGCTGCAGAAGAGGAATCCCTTGACACCTTAATTTGCCTGGGATAGGAAAGAGAAAGTCACTTGTTTGCTGCTCAGAGTTACCACACGTTATGTCAGCTAAACCTGCACGTGAAGTGAAATTCTTGCACATAATTTCCCGAAGTTGTCTTTTTCTCCAGCAACATCCCTCAAGAAATATAGAGCTTCCTCTGGTGTATGTTCCGGATCACCTTTCAGAAGAGGCTGCTCAGGTTGGAAAGACCTGGATGCAAAACTGTCTGTAATTGTGAATTATTACTGTAATCCCATGGCTTCTGGACCTCTGGAGTCTCCCCACCTTTCATCTATCACTCCTCTGCACTCATAGCTCTCAAGGAGTTAGAACAGGGCTGAGAACATATTTCTGAGCTCAGATAAATGATGGTGTTTTTCAGGGATAAGGTTTCCTAGATTTGTGTTCATGTACCTCATCTTTATTTGCTGAAATAGGGAAAGTACATGTAATTTTTCCTGGAACAAGAAAATGCCATTCATGTGGACTTCAGTTAGTTTCCTCCAGAGAATCTCTTCATTTTGATGCACCAAAAACTTTTAAGAAGAGTTGGAAATTTTTTTAAAAATGTATAGTAAATACAAGTGAGATTGCAGTTGTGTTTGTGTTTAAAAAAACAAAAAGAAAAAAGCCCACTCTGATCTACAGACATTGCAAGTAACATAAATTTTTCAGGGTGGGTGAACAACTGTTCTGCACTGTTGATGAAAGGGAGCTGTAACATATACCCTTAAAAGAAATTCGTGACCAAAACACATGAAAGTTCCACATTACAAGATTCGAAATGAAGTGAAAGAAGAGAAGCCTTTGAAAATCAAAGCAGCAAGTGTCTTCATGTCATAACATAAAAGAATTTGTTCAGTTTTCTTTGGTTTTAAACACTGAGGAGAAGCATCACAGGCAGGTTTACTCATGTTGTAGATGCCCGCTGTTTGGAGGTGCAGATGCAGGAAGCCAGTCCAATTTTTGAGGAGGTAGAATAGGAGCAGAGTAGTTCAGTGGGAAGGGCCGTACAGAGACCACCAAGTCCCACTGCCTGGCCACTTCAGGGCTAACCAGAAGCTAAAGCACACATTACCGAGGGCACTGTCCAAACGCCTCTCGCACGCTCACAGGCACGGGGCACCAACCACCTCGCCGGGAAGCCCGTTCCCGTGTTCGAGCACCCTCACGGTGAAGAGCTCTCTCCTCCCGGCCAGTCCGCCCCTCCCAGGCGCAGCTCCGTGCGCTCCCGCACGTCCTGCCATCGGTCAGGGGGCAGAGACCGGCACCTGCCTCTGCGCTTCCCCTCCTCGGGGAGCTGCAGAGAGCGGCGAGGTCGCCTCTCAGCCTCCCGTTCTCCAGCCTCGCAACCCGGTGCCCCCAGCGTCCCCTCACAGGGCCTGCCTCCCAGCCCTCGCACCAGCTTCACCGCCCTCCTCTGGGCGCTTTCCAGGCCCTTGGCGTGCCTCCTGCGTCGCGGAGCCCAGAACCGCGCACAGTGTTCGCGGTGAGGCCGCAGCAACGCTAAGTGCAGCGGGGGGACCGGCTCTTTTGACCGGCTGGCCGCGCTGTGTTTGATGCGCCCCACAACGCAGTTTGCCCTCTGGGCTGCCGGGGCGCGCCGCTGGCTCACGCGGAGCTGCTGTCACCGGCACCGCGGGTCCCTTCCTGCTGAGCTGCTCTCCAGCCGCTCGTCTCCCGGTCTGCGCCTGCGCCCGGCAGCGCTCTGGCCCGGGTGCAGCACCCGGCGTTTCCCTGTGTTGAACGCCACGCCGCTGCTGATCGCCCAGCGCCCCGATCTGTCCAGATCCCTCTGCAAGGCCTCTCGTCCCTCCAGGGAGACAGCGGCACCTCCCAGTTTAGCATCGTCGGCACACTTGCTGAGGGTGCACCCCACTACTATGTCCAGACCGCTGAGAAGAGCGTTGAGCAGGACTGGTGGTGTGGAGTTCCTCTCTGCAGGGAAGGGCCAGGTTTTCCCACCACGGTAATGTGCTGTGTGAAGCATCGTCGAGTCTGAGGCGTTTGGAGGAGAACTGAGGAAGGGTAATAGCTAGATTAGTTCTTATTAGTTCTCCTGTGGCAGTGAAACTGTATGCGTGGCAGTGGAGGAATGGCATGTGGCACATGGACCCTGGTCTTGATGTTGGGGGGGAAGTATCTTGTTTCCATTACAGAGGACAGCAGAGCTGAGAACACTCAGTCTTTTTGTGCTTGCATTAGATTGTGGTTTTATGTACCAGTTTTCTTAAGGAAAACTAGTGGCGTTGCGAAGAGATTTCTTGAGAACTTGGCGGTAACTAATGGTGTATATTTCACCTGAAAGCAAAGGTCATTTTTATATAATCTTTTATATCATCTAAGGTACAGTTTGCGTGTGGTACAAGCCTCCTTCTTTTGATTTCGGCTGCGTATCTGCAGCAATATGACAATTGTGGAGTGGATCGTGTGAGGCATGTTCACATTTATTAAAGCATTTTATGAAGCACAAAGAATACCTGATCGTTCTTGGATTCCTAGGAATGACTTCACTCAAAAACTGCTCAATGTTGTTATAAAAAATTAAATTACTCTGCTGAGCTAAGAAGTGGGAAAGATGCAAGTGAAAGATATGAACAGGATGACTGCTACTAAGCAATGTAACATGGGTAAGCTTGGGCTGGGTTTACACAGGCCACGGTAACTTCCAGAACTACGGTTTTGTTTTTGTGCATGGCCGTAGGCAAAGCTAACAAACTCAGATGAGAATCTGAGAATTTAGGCCTGTATAGTATATAATAAAAATAAAAATTAATTTCCAGAAATTTGCTTATTGTGTGTGCAACTAATTCAGTTGCCAAGTTATTTTTTCCTAAAACATTGCTGGGGAAGGGGAGTTGATTTAGGAATTGATATGCATAGGGTAGGTTGGCAATAAAGGACTATGAGGAGTTTTGGAAAAGAATCTGCATTTTAATTACATCCATTGTTTGAATTTTCAAAAAGTATTTTGAAAACAAAACAAATAAAACATGTTCTCACATTATTCATTCTGAAATCTCAGGAGCATTCCAGCTAATCAGGGATTCTTGGCTGAGTATTACATAAACCCTAGGTATTAGACTAAAAGACATGTGTCGATGAATACGTAGAAAATTAAACAGTAAACTTAGTTTCTGTCTTCAGAAAATATTAACCTTGGTTGCTCATGAATAAAATGGAAGGAGAACTGTCAGAATATTTCTGTAGCAATGAAATACTGGAAAGTAGGGTAAGCGTTACATGATAACTAATTGTCTGAAACTGTACAGTGGCAGATGGCTTGTTATGACGCTTAGGGACTTTTTTTGTCATCCTCTGTTGTCAGTAAAAATACTTGTCAAGAGTCAGATCTGAAATGATTGTCTGCTGATTACGGTTTTATTGAGAAATTCATTTTGTATGAAAGTCACTGCTCTTTGGGAGGCGAGCATGGAGCCAAAGGCTCAGCAGAGTCTCACTTACAATTGGAATTTAATTTGTGTAGATGTGCTGGCCTCTGGCAGAGGTGATTTTCATTCTTTATGAAAACTGAAGTTGAATATATGCACTAAGCATGGCTGTACATTAAAGCAAGGAAAAGCAGAGGCAGGCTAGAAAAATCGTTATTTCAGTCTGCCGCTAAAAGATGTTTTCCAAAGTTGACTAAAGAGTATGAAAGTATTGGGAAACTCGTAGGGATGAAGCTTTTAGATATCCAAAATTCTTCTTCTTTCATGTGGTGTTAAAGCTAAGATAATTTTAAAGCAGGGAGAATAAAGGGGATAAATTATCTTCAAGTGGAAAATATATATGTGAAGTCGAGCTGATAGTTCTTTGCCTGACTGTGACCAGACCCTCAGTATTGAAGCCTGCTGTATGGGGGACAGTTACTCTCATGCTGTTTTCTTCTGTTAATGAAAATCTGGATGCAGTACACCCCCAAAATAGCAGACTTTGGACTTTCTATCTGGATTGCTATGACAAATGCTGGATTACATTTATCTCTACTTAAGGAACCTCTGAATCATTGTGAGACAGTAGAACACCCCTGTATCAGTCCATTACACCAGAAAGTATACCTTTTATCTTTTTTTCCCCCTACAGACCGCATGATTTTATCTCCTCTTACTTGATGAC
This sequence comes from Chauna torquata, assembly GCA_013399475.1. Taxonomy (NCBI): domain Eukaryota; kingdom Metazoa; phylum Chordata; class Aves; order Anseriformes; family Anhimidae; genus Chauna; species Chauna torquata. The sequence goes on along the minus strand of VXAL01017831.1, from coordinate 327,713 downwards.
CATTGGGCTCTTTTCCTTGTTAAGAAGTTTGCAGTATTACCTACCGGAGAGACTCCATGTCGTTCAGACTTGCAAAAATGTTCGCCCTGGATTTTGGCTTGTAGCTATGGTGTTGGAAATGAAAAGGATACATGTGGTGCTGTTGGTAACACAGGAACAAGAAAATGACAATAGTCTGTAATAATTGTTCCTTCTTAGAGAGTGGGATTGGCCATTTCAGTGAAATTTAGTAAGCTGCAAACATTGCCATGATTAGCGTCAGCAGGAGTTAAAGATTTGAAAGAGAAAGCCTTTAACTTTTCAAGAGGCCTGAAGCACCTAAATAATATTCTTTGAAGAAGTGACCTTACTGTTTCAATTTTTCTTTTAGCTGAACGTAATGCAGTTTAAAACGGTGAATGTTCTGTGCATCTCAGAATTTCTTTAGATGAGGAACTTCTGTTCAGCTTCTAAAATTACTCACCAGTTGGCTTTGTAAAGCAGTCTGCTTAATGCTTTTGGAACAGGACACATTCCAAAATGCTCTTCTATCTTTGTACTCTCGGTTGTGACTCACAGTGTGCACAGGCTTGTATACATGACAGATCTGAAATTTGAAATAAGGTTTTTGTGAATGGCATTAAAATCATGAGAGTGATCAACAGCAGGTAGGCCCCAGGGTGGTAAGGAGGAGGAAATAACTTGTTAATGCAAGGAAGTCTCATTGAGTCTGTGTTAGCAAATATGTGGGGATATTTTTAATCTGCTGTATTTACTGCTAATGGGAGTTTTGCTTTGTAACTGCCCACGCTCTGCAGTTAAGAATGACTCTCCCTTTTAATGTTGTTTTAACAAGATTTTCTTCTCATTTCATTACTTATGGTAGATCACCAAAATCACTGATTTTCAAACTTTATCACGGTCTGGTAATAAAACTTAATAAAACCAGGAAACATATAAAAGACTTAGCTAATGCATCCTCATGCTGCAAATGTTAGACTATCGGTTACTTTACCCTTGAACGATTAGATTAAACTTTTCTTTATGGAAGTGAAGATTTACAAGAATGGTCTCATAGTGTGATGAAAATGTGCTTCATCGGGCCTCTCAGTAGCTCTTCTATTACGTGTGCAGATCCTCTGCAAAAAGAGAACTAGCTTTGTTGAATTATTTTCTTAGATGGATGTGCCATAACCCCTGACATAACTAAACTAGAACTGAAAGTCTTTTCCTTGGTCTAACAGCTGTTTAGCCCTTAGCCTGAGACAACATACTAAGGAAGTCCAGTTATGGTAGCAGTTGCTGTTATAGCAATTATTCCTTAATTCCTGATTATTACCCAGCAGCTGCCTAGTTAAGTCCCAGGAGTCATTATGTTAGGTGCTAGTGAACCACTGTTCTTGCCCTTCCCACTCCTGGCTGGTGAATGCTGTGTGAATGCCCTGGATTATGGTGCTGCCTGGGAGAAGATGACATTCAGAGCTGTCAAGTGACGTGTGAGTGTGATGCAGCAGAACCAATTAAGAGGGAACAGTGAAGAACTGCCAGTGCAGAATTAGTGAACCTGTGGTTGTCTCATAGAAAATGAAGAAAGAGGCATATGCAAAGACACAACCTTTCATTGGGTGAATGAAATTACTGTGGCCAAGATAAAACAGAAAGAAGAACAAAAAGTGTATGACATTAGGATACGTAATGTACGACAACTGGAGAAAATGATAATTGATCCTTGTAGGAGTAGTTCAGACACAATAGGGAACACTACAGGACTGAATAAAAGGTACATAGTATTATTCTCTGTAAATACTCAAGAAAACCATTAGTAGAAGCTACTTGCTCTGGAATTGAGAGGCCCGTAACCTTTGACGATAAAAATGAAAAGGAAAAATGTAGGGAGTTGATTTAAAACCAACCAACGAAACAAATGAGTTTTTCAGTGTAGTATCTTAGTTGGCTTCACTAAGGTGTCATTGTAGCCCAGAGTTTTTGAGAGTGATTGTCATGAAACTTTGTCTTCGAGATCAACTGAGGAGGTGAGATTATGTGTAGGGATTAAAACCGGCAAAATTCGGTTATGAGGTCAGTCTTATTCTAGGCTACGTCAGTTAAAACTGAACCTCAGCCCTATGCTGATTTGAGTGAGATCCGGGTCAGCTTAAATCCTGATCACTACTCCATTGCCAAATTCATGAAACAGAGTCACAGAAGAATGCAGTCACCCTTTGTATTCAAAAAGCTTAAAGGTAAGAGAGATTTTAGTCTGGTTTCCTAAGGAAATAGCTCTTCAGTGACAGTGCTCTGTGAGCATGTGTTTTCATCTGTCTGGCTATCAGTCCCTTTGTGCCAGCACTAAATAGCTTTTGAGTCTGTTGACTAACTGCAAAAGCATTTGACAGAAGGCTGATGTCTCAAAAATGCTTGCTTTCTGTAGGAGCCCTGGGTAATTGTATCAGCAACCTAGAGGGTTACGTGTAGCTTCAGATGAGCTAGCCAGTTAGGATTTGTATGCGTCCTTGCTGGCCACAGCGCATGGCAGCCCTTTGCTCAGCCAGGCTTTGAGCTTTGTTAACTTCAGCCATGAGGTATTTTGTTGCAAAGTATAGTGACACAGCTCTGAGATACTGACGGTGGTTTGGGGATCAGTTTTCGTCATGCGCATAAGGAAAAGGGCAGCATAGCTAAAAGGGAAAAAAGCAATAGGCTTTTATCAAGTAGGAGTGACGTAGGCTTGCACAGAGGGAAAACTTACACCATTTAATGCTGAGATGCAGAAACTTACAAAAAAGCTATAGGAGAAAGTAGAAACTCAATTAAAAAAATATCATGGAGAAGAGATGATCTGAAGAGCAGGGTCTTGTAAAGTATTAAGAAATCTTGAATAAAAGTGTAGACTATCCTGAATGTTGGTTAATGGGGTTGAAATGAAAAGGTTCACCCTTTGAGCCTCATCAGAATGTACTGATCAAATCTGAGGGAACAGGTAGCATTGATACTAGATTTGTAAAGTGCTTGCAAATGGCAAAGTCATTTAGAGAGCAAATGGAAAACTACCTACTGTAAAGCACTGAGGAAAACACCAGGGGCAGATCTAATAATGCATGGCATCTGATGAACGCTAGCGAAATAATAAAGATGATTTGTATCATAGGGAACAGTAATGAGGGATATCCAAGATGACTAACACTCAGATGAGGGTAAAACCATATACATGACTGGATGATGCAAATAGGGAGAGAAAAATAGCTGAAATAACATTATAGGCAAGCCAATTGAGAAAGATTTGTCAAAAATACAACATGCAGATTAGATGTCATCTAGCCCAAATGCCAGAGATAGTAAATAATGTTTTGTTCTGTTTGTTTTTACTATTAAAGTGTCTGAAAGCTGCTGCTGGGCATGTAATCACTTTTGTATTTACCTGTGGTCACTGCAGTACTAGTATCTAATTCATTATTTTCCAGAGTGCTTTGGAATACTTTGGGTGTTAAAGAAATAAAAACAAGTTCTGTTGTTTGGGCTCCTACTCCATTTCATCAGACAGGGAAGCTACGTCATCAAGACTCAAAGGACAAGAACCCATGAAACAAGTTAAAAGACATGAGGCTAAGGCAGAAAAAATTACTCAGCTACTCATTGTTGTAAATTCTTGATCAAACAGTTATTTGAATTTACGGTAGCCACCCACTCTTAAAAAGAATTGTTTTCCTTTCAGTGCTTGAAATGTCACACTGAATATGCCGCGTCATGCACAAATCAAGGTTCAGTTTACTTAGGCTTCTGGTTATGACTTCCAAATGTCCTTTTCTTGACTTTCACCTAATGCTATTTTATGTCCAGTTTAAGAAACGGTGATCTGATGCTCATATTGCTGGTCACTTCTTCTTTGCTTATTTGTGCCTGTATTTTTGACTATGTTTGCCTGAGTGGGCTTAGATTGAGGTTTTGAGTTGTCTGACTGGTGTGACACACAACCAGAAAAGCCAACAGTCTGTTGACAGAAAAACAGTGCTGGTCCCCATCGACACAGAGGGAGAAATTTTCATCGTTTGTGGGGGTCTGTCGTGAAAATTCAGAGAGCATGTTTTAGCAAATCATGCTGTCTGTCTGCCAAAGGTTATGAAACTAAGAATAAATTTCATTAGTGTTAATGGTAAGTGAATTTTTGGTGTGAAAAAAAACATATGAAGTACAGTGGATGACAAAGAGAAGATAGAAGATGCAGTTAAACTTAGCTAAACATTTGGAATGTAAGAGTTTTCAACTCATCTCAATGTTGGCAAGAAGGCAGAATGGTACTGCTCTGCTTTGGGACTCTCAGAGGATCAGAAAATGCGTCAGTCCTTCCAACCACGTTAAGAAGTTTAACTAGAAAAAAAGGACTGGATGCCTGTTGACAAATGAGGGTTAGGCTGCCTGCCGTGTTGGCTGGTGTTGGGTGGCCACCATGTTGGTACCCTTGGACCTCAGGTGCTGGTGAGTGGTGATTCCTGCATATTGTTGACCTGGTTGTGAGGGAGTTCCAGTATTAACCTCTGGCTACACTGTGCTATGATACTATTTTTGTCCAAATTTGGAACCACCCATTTGGTTTCAGAGGAGCAAGTTTAGGCAGCTGAGTGAACCAGGAGTGGCTGGGTCCCTTCTGAAAACCGGGCAAAGCCAATGGCCATGATTTGGTAACTGGAGAGATTTCTGTGCTACCGCAGCGTCCTATGGAGGTGGCTGGGGCACAGATGCCTGAGCAGAGAAACTTGCTAATAAGCCCCGCTCTGAAGGTACCTCGGATAGGTGACCGAACATCTGGTAAACTTGTTTGTAGTTTTGATTTCAGCCGTAGTTCGTGGCTCAGAGACAGGGAGCATCAAAAAGGCTGTCCCAGGAAGCCTGTCCGGTGAGATACCAGCTAGTTAATGATTTTATATACTTGCTTAATTAAATTCTAATCCATAGTCTTGGGCTGGCAGGTTTGAGTACAAGTCGATAAATTAGTCACTCCCGCAACTTGTGTTTGTGGAAGCATCTGTAAGCAGCTGATGAATGCAGCATTACAAAACCAACAATACTTGTCACTCCTTACCTCAGAAGGCTTCTGAACTCATGTAATGGATTTACTTTTTGGAAGTGTAGTGCTACTGAAACTCAGGCATTAGCCGCATTATGCTGGTTCACGTATTTTAAAATACATTCAGCTAGAAGATCCAGTAGCAAATAGATCCATAGCAAATCTGTTTTAAGTTCTAGAACTTATTCTTTTAAAGTGAAGCATTGCAGGGGGTTTTGCAGCCAGGTCTGCTCGGAGTGGATATGACAGTAATCAGATTTTAAATGTCGGTTTGTCCTGTCTTCTGTTGTAGGCATAGTTGATAAATTAACATTTTAATAGGAATGATATCGTGCATCTTGTTCAACCACCCCACAGACAGGAGGATTATTCTTCTTTTTGTTGTGAGAAACCTAACTAGTATGTACTTTTCTACTAGAAAATTCCATGATAATTGTTCAGAGAATCATGTAACAATAAATACGTGGACCTTTGTGATATTTGATTACAAATTTCATGCCAGTGTTCAGGGTTAGCTCATGAGCATATCACCTTCCTGGAGATATAAATGTAAATCAAGGACGTCCCTATTTCCAGTGTGCAGCTTGATTTTTTAAGGCAGATTGTTTATTCAGACTTTTGCTAACTTATGTTTTTATTTCATTAACAGGAAAAAATGTTGGCAAAATTGTTATGTTATCTATTTCCTTATATTATATTTAGTGTTTACCTAGAAGCAGTTGTGCTGATTTTGTGTGGCACAATACTTTGTAATTTGTTGAGTAAGGGAAATTTGCTGAGCAGATAATCTCACAAAAGCGTGCCATCATGTAAGGCTGAGAATATAGCAGTGATTGCTCCTGACACTGCAACAGCCTGCACAGACTAATTAAGCTAGCAGACATCAGCCCCATCAACCTCATTTTATAAACCACAACTGTATTAGCATAAAAGTAGCAAATGAGATGTGCGTGAGCCAGAAGTTTTCTGAAGATACATTATGGTGTTTGGCAGTACCCCGGAAGCTAAAGATACACAGTATAGCCAGGAAGGAAATATGTGTCTGATCCTTAATTGGGAAGAAAGGTTGTTATCTTTGTGAACTTAACCAGTTCCAGTAAACCAGACCGGACTGTCACAGCTCAACCCAGGGAACAGCACAGAAGGTCCTGCTTGGAGGAGAAGTGAATGTGGCACATATCTTTCTGAACTGGTGCAGCGTGGGAAGGTTTGCTAGTACTTCTGCGAAAGACCATGATCTACAAAAAAGAGACTGCGCTCAGGCAGGAAAGTCAAACAGAGGGATGCTCAGGAGCCTGTGAGAATTTGGGGAAATACCCACATAAGCACAGAAAACTTGTAGCGAAAGTAATTTTGGAGTAAACGGCTGCACAAACACTCGCCCAAGCATAAATAGAAGTGAGGGCAATTCAAAGCAGAACTGTTAAGAGTGCTAAGGACCACAAGGAAAACTGTCATGACTTGTTGAAGTAGTTTCATTCATGTTTATAAAACAAATACTGTGTTGCCTGTATAGTATTTTGTAACATGTGCACAACAGCATTTCGTTCTGGAGAATGAACAGCCAAGGAATTACCTGGGAGAGTCGAACAGAGACACCAGACATGAGATAATAGCTGGAAACAGTTAAATAACTACAAAAATGTGAGAGTTTTTTCTTTACCAGCTGCATGGTGGTATCTGTGATTTTTAAAACAGTAAAATGACTCTCTTGGAAATCAATTTGTAATCTAACTTGTTTAACAGTCTGGTATGATGTACTAAAAATCGTCAAAACAGTAGTACAATTTTAATTTGTGTGTTTACAGCTAACTAAAAAAAAAAAGGCCCCAAAAGTTTAATTAAATCCCCCTGTGTATCATGCACTGCATTAATTAGACAGGTGAAAGAATACCAACAGTTTCAAAGAAAATGTCAGTGAATATTTAAGTAAAAGTAAAGTTGTGAAACATTCACAGAAACGTCACACTGGAATATCTGGTAGGAAGAGAGACAGCAGCAGTATTTTTGTGAGACGGGAAGAGGGAGGTTCTGCCTGCTCTAGAATGAGGATGCTCCAAGGACAGATGGCCAAGAGGAATAAACCAAAACTCTAGACTGCTGACCCTTCCACCATATGCTATAGTCCACGATGCTATCCCCCTACTACAGTGTGTTTTTTAATAGCAAGACTTGGGCTGACTTTGGCCATCACTGTGGGAAGCTTTCGGGGGATCGGGGAAGCAAGGCAATGAGTATCAAGCAGTGATAACAGAGGAGGCAGTCTGATGCATCAAAGTGATGAGAAGCTAACTATCAGTCTGTTGTATTTTGATTACTTTACACATATGATGAGTAGGTGACTTCCTCCTAAAAAAGGCCCAGACTCCTACATTTTGGTATGTTAGTATTTTTTCATCTAAGTGATTGTAGATACACCATCTCTCTCTTTAATCCTAGCATTTTTAGGTCTTAGCAGGCTGCTCTGCTGTATCCTAGCCTGGGAATAAATTATGGAAGAGAAGGTTTTCTTCGTGTGCTGTAAGCAAGTTTTTTGTTTGCTCAGGCAAATACTAAGCTAGTGATTATGAATATTGTCAACTTTTTAATGATGTTTGTAGTGCAAGTACTCCCCACGTTCTGCTTTGCTGTCTTATGAGATGTCACAGTTAGATTAGATTCAGTCAATACCTGAACTTAAAAGAAAAAAGATCAGGATGCTTTTTGAAGTAGATTCAGTCCAGCATTTTTGATATTAGGTGACTTAGGGCGAGAGGAATAGTAGTGAACAAATGACATTAACAATACTAAACAGTGAGGTTTTGTTTTGTTTTGTGTTTTCCTTTAAGGATGATAGGTAATAAATGGGCTGGTTGTTTATGATCATTCAATATCACAAATACAGCATCTGCAATGACAGTGCTAGCAGCCTTAGTAGAATTCTTTTTACCGTGAATTTCAATAGATTATACCAAACATTCTGTCTACCTACACATTTCACTTTGATACTGTGTTGTTCAGTTCCTGTCCTAAGCTTGTGTGCTTTTCTCATTTCCAAGGCCTGCTGTGTCCCAGAGCTAGCTGTGGATGTATGCTGTAATAACAGTTGGGATGAAATGTAAGAGGATATTGTTACTATAGCTTGTAAAACAAACTGATGGTTGGAAAAAACTGAGGTGCGCTTCATGTTGCTGCATCCTTTCAGGGAAAATGTTACATTTTGTAATATCTTCATTTAAATGAACTTTTATTTATAGCACTACACTCTTAGGAATTGAATTATACTAAGAATACCTAAAAACTAACAAGTATTATGCCTTTTTTTTTTTTTTAATAGAGAACAGAGCTAACAAGTATTATAATTTTCTATAGAGCGGAATCAACATCTTCATATAATCTCTGCAGTATTATTTTGCTATCTTGAGAACCCAGATAGGCTTTGTGGATTTACCTCAAGCTGAAGAGACTGCTTCTCAGAAGTTTTAGGTCACTGTAAATATTGCACTGGATTAGAGTGCTTAATGCTTGTTTTTAGGGATCATGAAAGCAAAAATAATGCTCTATCTTTGACATGTAAATTGCAAAGCAGAACAGCACCTTGAACTAGTCTTCCAGAAGGCAGAGACTGAGAAATCACCAATAACTCATCCTTTAGTCTTCCAGAAGCATGTTCCAATAATATTTTGAAACTGCACATGGGGAAAACTAAACTAATCCTTTCTCTAAGTACCTGGTGAAAGGCCTCAGAAGGAAGAGTTGGGAGGGATAAGCTGAGTCCCCTACAATGACAAGAGGGTATTATAATTAATTAATGTCAACGCTGGGCCAGTGAGCAAAAATATCCTTACTTATGCCAATTAACACGCTTACATTTCTGAATATCTTGGCACAGCATAGTGGCTTGTGAAACCTTGTGTCCGTGTGAATGTGACATTGGCATTGTCCTGAGTGATGACAGAATTGATCCTTACTGTGTCCTTCTGCCAAGCACTGGTTTGAAAACGGTTCCAGCAAAAGGCTGAGGGCAGGTTGGATCCCGAGACTGCAGCCGAGTGAGGAGGATGCTGCTGGTCACAGCTGCACGCCTGCCTCTGCTCATCAGTAGCTGCCCTTTCCTCAGCTCCGCGTGTGGTTGTTGCATCCCAAGCCTGGCCTGGGTCTGCATAGATGGCTCTCACGGGAGGATTTTTTATATCCTGTATCACTCTGACAAAATCAGGCCAAGGAGCATTTAAATGAACAGTTGCAGTAGAAGGTCTTGGAGGATTTGGTAAGCAGACAAAGTGAGGACTCAGCTTTACTGTATGTCAGGAGTATGGATGTGAACAGTCACGACTGGGTTAGTCTAAAATACCAACATCCCTCTTCTGCCATCTCTCCTGCCTCTCTTTCGTATTGCATCAACTAAACTTCCTACATTTCATTGTTAAGGTTGAATAGCAAAACAATACATCCTGAAAATAGCTCCCCGAAGATGAAACAATTATTTTTGAGCATGAATAGCTCTGCATGGAGTTGAGCTGATTGAGGGGGAAAAAAGTTCAAGCCGAGTTACCTAAGCTAAAAATACTTTCTGTCATACTTGAAGACAAAAGAAATGTGTTCTTGCAATGTGACCTAGGTATGGCCTTGTGCAAAACCTGACGTTCTCCTCAATGGGAGGCAAATGATTTTGTGTAGTTAGGGATGGGCCTCACATTATTCATGTGTTGTGGATAATCAGTGGAGTACTGTAAGTGTACTGAAAACTAAAACAAGGCTATGATTATGTTTTTCTAATAGATAGGTACATTGTTATCAAGTGTTCAGTGGTAGCGATGGCCTGTGCCTTGAAAATTTCCTGCTTTCGGGGAGAGAAGAAAGTAAGTTTGTCTGCTATGCCTGATATTAACCATTCTTCCAAAGTCATCAGCAACCTTGTTTATTTTTATAACAGTCAAAAGATTTGCTAGGAACGTACAGGAATAGTTTCAGTATCTGTTAGAGGATGGCATTTTATACTACTTGTAATACTTGTTTTTTAATCCTTTCCATTCATAGTAAACGAACCAATTCTGTCTTTTCAGCTGCATTACAAAACACGACCTTCACTTTTTCTCCTTCACTTTTCTTAACAATTTTTAGAATAGAAAGCAAGAACTTATTGTCTGTTATTTAAAAATGATCTCCCTATTTACTTGTAAATAAATCGCAGCACCAGAACATTTGAGTATGTTTAGTATGCTTGTAGTGTGCAACGAAAAGTATTCATCCGTCATTGCCACCAGGGATATCTTCTACTTCATGGAGTTGTAATTCAATGTCGTTTCTCTCCAGAAGTTATAATAGCATTTAAGAAATAAGAGTAACCAGTCGGTGCAGCTCACCAAGATTGTCAAATCATACAGAGCACAGAACATGTTTGTTTCTTCTGTGCTGCGCTAATGCTACCTCGTGTCCTGACCTTTTGAAATATGTTTGCATGTATCCGAAAGAGAATACAGGATCTTCTAGAAACACCACATCTTGAGAGGAACCGTGAATTTTTTATCAGAATTTTGATATAGGAAAAATTGTGAGAGATGTAATCATTTATATTAATATATATAGTTGTACACACACACAGATCTGTTGTAGACACCATTAAATATTTTTACTACCTGGGGATTTGATAGTCATTTACAAGTTATTGATATTCATTCACCCAGTATTTGCCTGTTTTTTTCCTAAAAAAGGAAAAAAAGCAAAGAAATCCATATATGTTTGCACACACGCACAAGCACAGAGAACCCTTTAAAGTCATGCAGTGTTTTTTTAGGACATGAATTTCTGGTTTGTTGTATAGTTCTGCTTATGTAACCTACATCCCTATGTTACTGGAGAGCGTGCTGTCCAACTGGAATGTACGCAGCAGCTTGATTTTGTATTAAAAAAATTCAGTGTGATTCATCATGAGAGTTAGAAGATCGTTGTATGCAAAGGTGTATGCATATATGCTGTGAACATTTTTTTTTTTCTCTGACATTTTTAGCTATCATGAAGAATAAATTGAATGTTCTATTCTCCATTTGACACTAGGTTTCATCTGTAATTTATCATTCCTCAGAAATGCTATTTCAGTTTCACCTTGTTTCAGTCTTATTTCACAATGACAGTGTACAACAACTGAAACAAAATATAAATGTCTGCTATTGTTAAAACAACAAAATGCACACTTAAGTAGTCTACTTCTTACCAAACTATTTTCAGCTGCCTTGCCTATGGAACCCTCTGAGCATGCTGATATTAGGATGAGCAGGTCATATACCTAAGCTTTGACCTCTTTTTGTCCCCAGTCTTCCAGTGCCATAAACGAACTTTAAAGTATTTAAGAAATTAATCTGTTTTTTTTAACAAACATGCCACTATTATTTTCCTTATGGGCCAACTTTACCTCTTAGCCGTGTTGCATTATGGAGATTTTAAAATGTGAGTCTATATAATGTTTATTAATAACAGACTTTTATAGTGATTATTACTTGTAGGAGCATGCTTGTCTAGAGGCCAAAACTTAAGATCTTGTTCAAGACATTCAACATACACGACAAAAAATTTCCCCACATCCTTCTGAGTTGTTCTCAGTTGGGTCGAGTTTAAGAATGTGCAAAAAGTGTCAGCGAAAGCTCTCATTTTTACCTGTATCTTTTTGTACTGTCTGTTTTCTGAGTCCTTTTTTTCTAATCCTTGAGTAGCTAGGGTTCTGTATTTTTGTTCTGTATATTTGCCATAATCTCACAAAAGAAAAAGTAGTGTTCTCATTTAAGAGGCATGAGACAACAGACAGAGGGTAGGAAAGGTGCTGTGAAAGAGGGGAGCCTCTGGTTAATCTCCTCAGGTGATTCCCCAGACCTCTCTGACGTAGTGCTACAAAACTACAGAGTCACTCTTTTTAAATGGTAACGCACAGCTAGGTGTTTCACAGCTGATGTATTCTTCCTGGGCCACACATTTCTCTTCTGTGTAATTCAAGATCTGTAAAGACAATCATCGCTTCTGAGGAGAATGCAGAGTGCCGTGGTGAGTAGGAGGGGAATTGTCAGTTTTCTTCCAGTACTTCTGAACGCAAATCCATAGAATTTAACATCAGATGCCCTCCACCCCTTGGGCCTTATGTTGGTGATCCTGGGTCCACAGAACAACTGTTTGTAGGCTTGATAGGTTTAAAGACAAGAAGCTTGTGGTGCAGAACACTCAGAACTGGAGGCAGGGTCACACTGAATACTGAAAGGCAGTACAGATCTTTTTCTCACAAGAATGAGAGGGCAGGACTTGGGGTATAGGCTGGACTTCCTTGCACTCTCTAGAAGTGCTGTGTAGTTAAGGAATACATGAGGAGTACACAAGAGAAGTGTTTTCGTCACTGATTTACAAAGGACTTTTGTGCCCAAAAGCTCATGTTTTGCCTCAAGTTGTCTCACTTGGTTTGATATGGACAATGCTGTTACCTACAAACCTTATCTTGCTCGCGTCCATAAGCTGTCATGACTGTAGCAAAACATAAAAGCATTGAACTGGGGAGTGAGGAAAAAGAGGCATTTGTGGTCTGGTTCAGAAAAGATAAGCTTCTGTTACAGGGTTCCTCCATTAAGGTTTGAAAGTAGAGAGAGACTGTAGCAACTGATGGTGGTTTAGTGGGACTCTGAAAGAAGCCAGTTTACAGACTTCAGGTTGGCTTTTCATTTTTATCTGGTTTCCAGTAGCTTTATGAGCACCCTGTAGCCACAACAGGTATTTTAATCACAGTAGCTTGTACAAATTCCTTCTTATCATAAACTGTTCTCATTATACGGAAGGGATTTTGTCACTCTACTCCACGGTCTGTCAAAAACATGAGACCTCTGAGTTGGTTCTAGTTTTGTATGCGGTGTTTATACTACATAGTCATTTATTGAGTGCTTTGGTATGGAAAATGCTGAATAACTGAATTCTAAATGTCAATATTTTCCTAGCTGTACATTTTGTAAGAGTGATTCTTGAGCACCATGTTTTTATCTTTCGACTTGCTATTGACATTAGCATTATGTGTTTCCATGGTACCCCTTGAATGTGTTAGTGGTCATTTTGGCATCTGCCCACATTTTATTACGTTGTAGAAAAGCTGTTATGAGAACTATTGACAAGAAAATCTTGCTTTGCCAATGTTTTTGGAAAGAAAAATTGTGAAGATGCTCATTTGAGATCTTGTGCAGCACTAGCTTTTCATAGCAGATGAAAAGTATTTTACATTATTTGTTGTCTAATTAGTGTGATGATGGACTTTATCTCTTAATAGTGAATTTCAAATTGCCACAATTTTTTTGCTAGAATTTGCAAATCTGTGATTCTCCTTTTATATACACAGTCTCAAGTTGGCCATGGGAAGAAGGCTTCAGCATTAGCAAATTTCTTCCCCGATTACAAAGAGAGTGCCTTTTTTCTTTTGAAAAAAAGTTTCAGCTGTTGGAAAATTTTATAAGAAGTGGTATATTGTAAGTCAGTCCGTTTTCAGATGTTGATAGTAACCTCATGTCCATTAAAAAAATAATGCTTTGGTTATACTAATGTTTTGGTTAATACTTCCTTATAGGATAAGGCAGTCTTATGTGTGTTAAAGCAGGTGGAATTTGGACAGTGTTATTTATGCTCTGAAGCAGAAGGGTTATAGCTGTCCAAGCCATTGAGAAAGCTAACTCAAGGGCTCTACAAATTCTGTAGGAAGAAAACAATACTGTCCTAATGCTTTCAGCTCTCTGGACAGTGAAGTATCTTTTGCACTCCTTCAGAATGCACATTCGTGCTGTTTTCTGTTTTTTGTATTGAGCAAATACTGATTGTTTCAAGGTATCATCAGATCAATCCAGTTAAGATTTGGACAAAACCTGTGACAAGAGCATGGCTGTCATTTACTGGTGTTTGTGCTGTTATTGTGTTTAGTAGCATTTAGAGGGCGTGCAGAACCCATAATTGCTCTTAAGACAATGGGGGAATGCTTTGAAAATAAGAAATGATGGAGGACTTAGAGCATCTAGAGAAGTGATGTTCAAGGAAAGGGGATACTTGAGCACACCGCTGTTTCTCTAGTTCTCATCTTCCTTACATGCTGGAGGTAAGCACCAGGGCTGTAGCTGCAGAGAAGAGCAGGATGGCATTAAAAAATATGGTACTCTGCCACGTGTGTAGTGGCCGGTATTGGGAGGGGGAACATCTTACCTTTATTGCCTTTCACTTATATTGTCTGAAAGTCCAGGTGTGACCTGCGTCCTTTAATCTCTTTTATCTAGTTCTCTTCCTAGAGAAATCTCTGACTTCAGTGAATGATATGCCGTACTTCGTGTTGAGTCTCTGTGTTGACCGTAGTTGACCCCAAAACTATACTGTTCATGAGAAATGTCTTGTTTATTAAAAAGAATAACAAAGGAGTGGTTGGTAGCATGTGCTTCGTTTTTTGTTTTCCTGTACTTTTTAAAGATGGGAGCATTACTTCTGTTGAATAAAGATTGGGCTCCAGGTTTAGCATACGCTGCACACCTGAATGTGTTTCTAGTATTCCTCAGTGACTTTTCAATGAAAGACAGTACTGTAAGAGAGGCTGTGATACTGTGGATGTTCCAGAACTGGTCTAACTTAAGTAAAGGTATCTTATGCTGAACCATATGTGGAGTCAAAGTTGAACTAAGAGGATTAGTTCCTTGGCCTGTTCTGTAGAGGTGAGGAATTGCATGTCTTTATCTTTGAAGCAGTTTTTTAGACAGAAGAATAAAATAAGGTCTTGCAGGGAAGAAGCTTGGAGGGAAAAAGGGTGAGGTGTGCTTTGTAATAGATAAAGCCAGTCTGAATCCTATAATCACAGAGTGGCTGGGGTTGGAGGGCACCTCAAAGCCCCCCCAGCTCCAGCCCCTGCCGTGGCAGGGACACCTCCAGCAGCCCAGGCTGCCCAGAGCCCCATCCAGCCTGGCCCTGAGCACTGCCAGGGACGGGGCACCCCCAGCTTCTCTGGGCAGCCTGTGCCAGGGCCTCACCGCCCTCATGGTGAAGAATTTCTTCCTTGTATCTAATCTGAACCTGCCCTCTGTTGGTTTAAAGCCGTTCCCCCTTGTCCTGTCACCACACTCCCCGACAAAGAGTCCCTCCCCAGCTTCCCTGCAGCCCCCTTTAGGCACGGGAAGGCCGCTGTAAGGTCTCCGCGGAGCCTTCTCTTCTCCAGGCTGAACAACCCCAGCTCTCTCAGCCTGTCCTCACAGGAGAGGTGCTCCAGCCCTCCCATCACCCTCGTGGCCTCCTCTGGACCCACTCCACCAGGTCCACGTCCTTCTTGTGCTGGGGGCCCCAGAGCTGAGCACAGTGCTGCAGGTGGGGTCTGACGAGAGCAGAGCAGAGGGGGACAGTCACCTCCCTCCCCCTGCTGGCCGTGCTGCCTTTGATGCAGCCCAGGATGCAGTTGGCTTTCTGGGCTGCAAGCGTGCACTGCAGGCTCATGTTGGGTTTCTCATCCAGCAGCACCCCCAAGTCCTTCTCCTGAGGGCTGCTCTCAATCCAGTCATCAGCCCAGCCTGTGTCTGTGCTTGGGACTGCCCCACCTCAGGTGCAGGACCTTGCCCTTGGCCTTGTTGAACTCAGGAGGTTCACACAGGCCCACCTCCTGAGCCCGTCCAGGTCCCTCTGGATGGATCCCTTCCCTTCAGCGAGTGGACTGCACCACGCAGCTCGGTGTTGTCAGCAAACCTGCCGAGGGTGCACTGAATCCCACCGTCCTCGTCACCACCAGAGATGTTAAACAGCGCCGGTCCCAGTAGCGACCCCTGAGGAACGCCACTCGTCACCGGCCTCCACCTGCACATGGAGCCGTTGACTGCAGCTCTCTGAGTGCGACCACCCGGCCAAGTCCTTATCCACCGAGTGGTCCATCTGTCAAATCCGTGTCTGTCCGATTTAGAGACACGGATGTCGTGTGGGACAGGGCCAAATGCTTTGCAAGAGTGCAGGTAGATCGCATCAGTTGCTCCTCCGTTATCCACCAACGCTGTAACCCTGTTGCAGAAGGCCACCAAATCTGTCAGGCACGATTTGTCCGTGGTGAAGCCACGTTGGCTGTCACCAGTCACCTCTCTGTTCTCCAGGTGCCCTAGCACAGTTTCCAGGAGGATCTGCGCCATGATCTTGCTGAGGACAGAGGTGAGACCAACTGGCCTGTAGTTCCCCAGCTCTTTCTTTTTTCCCTTTTTAAAAATGGGGGTGGTGTTTCCCCTTTTCCTGTCACTGGGAACTTCACCAGACTGAAATCTGACTGTAATGGATTCGATCATTTTAACATCTGAGCTGTGCTATTTTTTGGGGGGGCGACATGTTTCTTTGGGAAGCATAGTGTGCTGTGGTGACTGTGTGTCATTCATATTATTTTTTTGTAACTTTTACTCATGAATTGCCTTCTTTGTTACTTCTGTCACTCTAGGGTGTAATGTATCCAATAAAAACTATGAGTAAGCATTGCTAGAGCTATTTTCAAATTGCATATATGGAAACAGTGAAGGAGAAAGAAGTGAATGCAGATTATGTCCTGTCCTCCAGCAGTGAAAGAAAAACCTATTAGGTGCTTTGATTTTTCTTTTCCTTTCCTTCCTTCTTTCTTTCTTTCTTTCTTTCTTTCTTTCTTTCTTTCTTTGTCCTGTGTTTTGTTTGACAGGACATTGCATTGAGATCAAACACATTCCAGTTATCTCAAATGGGAAACCCAATTACATTCCTCAGAAGAATTTCTGATAATACAGTGTAGGAGAGTGAAAAATCATGCAATGTATTGCTGAATTATTATTGTACAGTAGCATGATCTCCATTGTTCTGATTTGCTAATAGTGAGTCACAGGCATGCCTGGGACTGTATTACATTTCTATTGTAAATCTGTCTGACACATAGCAGCCGTAAGAAGAATGTACTGTTGTGTCTCTTTTTATTTAGAATGTATTTTAATGGATATGGTTTTGTCAGCTAGACAGCTCTGGAGACCATGCACATATCAAAGTGACAAATGCCTGGCTGTTAAAATCCCGTGTCATATTTGTGAGAAAAACTCAGATCTTTCTTTTCCGTAGACCGTACAAAGTCATTACCTTTTGGGACTCTCCTGGATTGCTACACAGATAATCTTGTTTTCTCCCAGCATTCTTCTGCTCCACAGAACTTGCATCCAGCTTTGATGGTATTTCTTGCCGTTAACCTTCAAAGAGAGCTCTGGTCTGTGGCTGTCGATGCTCACCTGCTCACTGATGCCTGAGAGGTTAAGGTATAGAAGCCTTGAGAAAGGGCTTCCTGTCTTGCAAGAGGAAGCAAGCAACTTCATAATAGTTAAAATATCATACTATTTCTAATTTTAAATGAACAAAACCCAGAGATGACAGGTTAGATTATGAACTGCAAGGAGGTGAAAACAAACTGGAAAGTGAAAACAAACTAGAATCAATATTACTAAATTTGGCGTAGCTAGCTGGCTTTTTTTTCTTTTTTCTTTTTCTTATAAATACCTTCTGCTTAGTACCTAAATGAATTGAATTTTGGCAGTTAGGCACTTGACTGGTGGCAGTATGATTTTAGGATGCTGTATATCGGTTCTTGTTGCAACTAGGAGGTTAACGTGCCTTGAGGGATACCTGGCAGTCCTCAGAGGGTGCTAATGAAATTGGCTGGGTAGGCAGCGTAGCTGTGAATATTCCATATGCCCCAAGGGCCTGTTCAGGATAATCCCTTTCTGGCATGGAGTAGTTGGCATCCCTTGGCTTGAGGAGGCAGTTGTGGGACAAAAACTGGGGAGAGAAATGTTCCATGTTGTCTTTATCTGACACCTTGTGGCTCAGTCTCCTTGGCTGGTATAAAATGATGAGCGGAGTTGCTACACATGCTGTACTCAAAGGAGTTTTAGTGGTGGTTCAGCAGGAAAGCCAGGGATTTGTCTGCTCGTGAGGCTATAGCAGACAGTCTGCAGGGCAGCAGGTAGGAGCATGCCGGTCCCAGGCAGTCGTCTCTGTCTTCTGGAAGAAAATTTTGGAGCTGTCAGTGGCTTTTTGGCCTCAAAGTTGGGATCTGTTGTGTGCATACATCAAATAATAACTGAAATGCAAGAAGAGCAAGGGATTTGGAGAGAGAAAAATATACAGGTCAGTCTTGCAACCTTTTATATTTGCCATGGTACCGGGAGTTTCTATGTTAAAGGAAATAAAGAGAAAAATTTTTTTCTACCCATGTGAGAAAACTTTCAAGTCTGTAATTAGCACAGACTAGTAGTTTGCATTTCAGAACAAGGTAAGTCCAATATTGCTGAAATATGCCACAAAAATGTCAGAGTTCTTAATGTGAAAATTGTCTTCAGATGTTGTGCCCAGGGCTTTCTCACTACTGCTAGAGAGAAGAGGGAGGGAATGCTTGGCTGTTCCTTAGCTGATCAGGTTGATGAGGTTTTGGATACACCCTCTCTGGATGACTGAATCTTTCAGTGATGTGTGAAAACACACACACATACATTCCAACTTCGTGTTAGCAATGTGTGAACATTTCTGAACCAAAGAGACATCTTTTACAAGATGTTTTCAAGTCAAGTAAGGCTTGAGGACCTGCAAGCGTACATGAACATGTAAAGCTTTTTATTTGTGGTGTGGGAGTGGAAGTGCTAGATCCGTAGACAGTTACATTCAAGACAAATGAAAGCTGTTAGAAAATAAATTTGGAAAGAAATTGATCATGGGCTTTAAGTGAGGCAACGTAAGAGGGAAGCATGAAGAGGTGTGTGGCAATTTGCAGGTTGGTGTGACATATTAAGACATGCTGAAATTGCGTTGTGTAGTTTTCCCTTCTCCTCTGGTTTTTGCTAACATGGAAATGCTAGTTCTTCATTTTTTGCTTTACTGGAAGACCTAGCCAAGATCTGGGATAATGTAAATAGTGATATAGCCTAAGCTGTGTGGCATAGAGACATCCGGTCCTTCCAGCACAATGATACTGCTTATGGCTTTCTTCAAACTAGAAATTTTATAAGTCTTTCTAGGTCTGAAAGGACTAGGATGGCCTCACTCACATTTGCTGAAGAAAGGAATGTGTTTCTATTTTTGTACAATTTTCATTTTTCACAGCTAATAGCCTGTGAAAATTTGATGCAGTTGCAGAGTGAAGTGGGAAGATTTTAACTTCTGATACGTATTCCACTTCTTACACACAAGTGTGATAGTAATTTCATTTTTACTCATCCAAGAGCTATGAAACACATAGGACAGAAGGAGGGCTCTAGGCAGAAGCTGTAGAAGCAAAGTGAGCAGTTTTCAGTAAGTTAATACGTAAATATTTGCAGAGATGCTTTGCTGTTATCATGAAGAAAATGGACTTCCTCTGGAGATCTCCTTCATTCCCAATTCATTAATGAAAGAGCAAAATTCAGCACCGTTTACAGATGCTCTTTAAGTTGCTAACGTACAAAATTCAAAGCAGCTCGGTGATCTGCCACTCTACCTCCCATGTATAGCACACGCACAAAACCCCATTAAAATTTATGTTTTTATGACTAATCGGAGCCGGACCACTCAGATCTGTAGTGGTGCTGCTCTCAGTTTCCCTGCTTAATTACAACTGTCAGCTTTCTACTAATGTCAAGCTATAGGTGTTCAAAATTAAGGTGCAGTGTTAGTCTCCCTTCTCTTTTTGGCTCCTGGGAATGAGCCACGATTGTTCAGCCAAAACATGAAGAGATTTACTTTTAGCTGAGAACAAATGTGCTGTGTTTTGTGTGGAAAGGTAAAAGAATGCTGAAAGATGGAATTACAAATACAGAGGAGTCTCCTGGAAAGTTATATTTGTACTGAGACAAGAAAAATACTGTGTTTCTCTAATTTTTTTTTTTGTTGTTGTTGTTATGGGAGATTTCACAGGGAAATTGGTGCTCAGAGGAAGCCATTTATTAAAGTCAAATCTTGTTAATTGGGATATTTTTGCCTTTTAGTTTACTGGTTGGCAAGCCAGTAATACCTACCTGCTCCCTCATCCATGACAGCAAGCTCTGGAGATTGTTTTCCTTATTCTCTAATTTAAAAGAAATTAAACAAAATAAATGAAGAGATTTCTGTAGCAAAACTAAAAAGGAATTTAGCCTTGCATCATCAGGATTTCTCTGTTTCTTTGAAGTGAAATGCCATAGAACCTTGTGCCCTCATGCGAGTCTTAACATGTTAGGCATCAGTTAGTGAAACTTTCTTCCTGAATTAACCATTTCTTACTTTAAAATCTTACTGGAAGTAGATTTTAGAACATAGCAACTCTGAGTATTTCCTAGAAATACCTATGTTTATTTTTGTTTTCTTCACCAACTCGGTGAAAAAGTTGACTGGGTTTAACGTGAGCACACACATGCAGCTTTCTCTGAATGTGCAGTAAAGGAATAGAAAAAAATATTATTTTGAACTTTCCTTTCTCTTCAGCTGTGGCAGAGCCATCCTGCCCAGGAGCTGTTGGCGGCTGGTTTCTGTTGGGAGTGGTTGTTACCGTTCCACATGAAGCAGAATTGCTTATTACAAACCTCCCGTTGAAATTCTTTAATTGTAGGCTGCACGGTTACACACTTGTAAGAAGTAAACCACGGTTTAAGTTAGGGTTTTCTATTGCTAAGGCACATGGATGTAAATAGTCCTTCATCAAGAGATTTTTGCTGAAAAAATGTCTATTGTAATACTGTATCCTACTTTTGTGTATTGAATTCATAGATCTCTGAGGTGTCTCCTCTGTTAAAGGAGAGAAATTGGCAGCTTGGCAGGCAGCCTGCCAAAGAGATGATCTGTATTTGCCAAACACTCACCCGCGCGTTAACTTACTAGTTTCCTTACAGATTAGTCTTGCTTGTCATGAGAGGCAAACAACCACATTTTGCTCTTTGGAACACGTAAGGTACTATCAGATAGCGTACATAAGAAGCATACAGAGATTCTTAATTAAATTTATGGTCTAATTGCCCTTTTGTGTTGATGCTGCAGTTCCTGTGACCAGCCCCAGCTGAGCCTGCCGAGATGATAATGGATGCCTGCCTGAAATCCACTCAGTGCAACTCCATAGTTTCCTGCAGGCACAATTTCTTTTGATCAAGTCCCTGTTCTAAGAGGAAAAAGCACCAGTATCACACAGGCTAAAGAGAAATGAAAAGGTTTGCATTTGCCCTTTGCCGGAAGACTTTTAGTCCTAATAAGTTCAGTTTTATGGTTTTAAGTTGCAAACTACTCAGAGTTGCCGTCTGGTTCCAAGTTTTTAAGGGACTTTTCGTTCCTGTAAGAAAGGAACCCACAGCCATGATGTTACATATTTCTGGTTCAAAACGTAGTTTAAACTCTGTTTCAGGGGAGTTTTCAGCATAAAGCTACAGCTGTACCTCAACTTTTCCTTCTTCCTTGGTGTGCAGATTCTTACGCGGTCTTAATTTCCTTCTTTTATTTCTGTTTTTGTCCCCAAATGTTTGATCTCTGGTGTGCATAATACTCTTGATTTTCTCCAGGTCAGAAGTCTTGAGAGAGCAGCTAATTCTTCTGCTGTGTTCTTGCACTTACTGCAGCTATAGCTGGAATTTTAAGAGGTGTTCCCTGACCTTGACTAATATGTAATTTTGATGCCAGTGAGAGTACTTCAAGAGGAGTGAGGATGTAAGTCCCTGTGAGTGTCTTATGCATACTGTCATTTGCTAGGCACCTCACTGTCATATATTAAGCTTTAGCTCTCTCTTACACAATGCATTTATGCATTTTTATAACTTCCAGAAATGTTTGTCAGTATGTTAAATTTTTCAACAAGAAGAGAAGTGTGGTTTTGGAAAGTCAAAACTCAAAAAAAAAAGGGGGGGGGGCGGTTGTGGAGCAGAAGTGACTGTATGTCGTTGTTACTGAGTGGCAAACATGAACTGCTGGGTGGCAATCCAGATACTTCACGTCCCTATCGGGCAGGCTGTCCGGGTCCGTGCGCCTGAGGCCGCTCGTTTCCTGACTGGTTTCCCAGTCCAAACAGAGCTGTCAAGGAGGTGATTATTCGTGTCACCAGGCCCGTGCTCTACCTGATCAGTAGCGTATGGGGACAGGAGCACACATGAAGAGATGATGTAGATGAGGGGAGTGTTTTCAGAAGTGGTTACTGTTGCCCCACTGGAGGAAAGGGACTGATTTTCAGTGCTGAGCTGTTATGTCCTCAATTTGCAGCTCCTCTGATGTTTCTGTGGCATTTGTTTGCATCCCAAACAGGCTAATTGTAGGGGATCGGGGTAAAGTTAATTCTCATGAGCTTCCTTAAAAAAGATACAGTGAACAACTGGTACCAGAGCTTGTCATTTTTGCCAGTCCTGTTCATTTTGAGTGCTCTTGCTTACATAGCAGCTGTTAATAGTTCAGAAAGTTGTTAAACTTAGAACCCTAAAACTGCACGAGTGAAAACCATGAAAACTGAAGAAAGATGTGTGATGTTAAGTGAGATTTATGAGCATTTAGTGGCAGGTAAAAAAGAGCTAAAAGGTTTGTTGCCTTTTCTCTTTAGTGATAATATCTAGCACAGTTTGTACACCTTCAGCCATCGGGCTGCTGCAGAGTTTTGTTCCACTTCGTCCCTCCGCTTGTGCCGTTGTGGCATTAGCCTTTAATTATACACCCTGTATTAGAGATAACTGTATGAAAGTTTCTTTTTTGGGGCAGAAATGGGGCATAAGAGCACTCTCAGGTCCAAGATTTTCCATGCCCCTTGGCTGTTAGAATGGTGAATGCTTTTCAGCATCAGCTTCTGCTGTTAATTATTTTTATATAAATCAAAGACCTAATGAAATTAATTAAGCAGAGGAGTGCTTTGTTTTTGCCAAAAAAAAAAGAAATGCATTCAATACCACGATGACTAATTCCAAGCAGTAATGAAGATTGGAGTCTTTAGGAATAAATAATGTCAAATATCCTACTGGCAAGTGGAAAAAAAGTTATTGACCTGGGAGAAAAGCTGTTGAACAATGCAAGAGAGATGCTGAAAACCTCAGAAATGTTGTCAGATGTGGTTTTAAACTTGTTTTTAATCTTGTGATGTTGTGAGAGAGGGTAAGAGAGGAGATACTGAAGGATAATTGCAAGAAGAGAAGAAGTAACAAGTTTTAACACAGACACTTACTTCAAGGGAGATATCTCTTACTGTATAGTATGCGTCAAATGGCCCGTGCCTGAATTTCGTGGAAGCTGAGCTCTGCGCGTTGTTGCGAGGCTGCCAGCATAATAAGGAGTTGGACAGTCTGTAATTCAAAACCCAGGCACCTGAGACTGGTAAATCTAGGGAAGAGCGACCCTGACCTGCAATTTAGATGGTAGACTGGGAGAGCTTTTTTTGAAAATAATCTCTGCTAAACTGGAAAAATTCTCCTGAATCATAATTTTTCATGTATTGAAGGCTGGTGTCTGAGTGCCTGAACAATTCTGTTCAGGGAAGAAATAGTAACAGCTTTCAAATGTGGCCTTTGCAACTTGAGATTTCCTTTTAAACATTATTTGTGGGGAATTGAACATTTAAATTATTAAATATGCTTTCCTTGGGGAATAATGACTTCGAAAATGGCAGAAGATTCTGAAAGTCTCATTTCACGCTAACCTGTTGTTGCAGCAGTCCTGCAGTGGGTATGTGGATTAGACATCTGTTGCATATATACAGCATCTATTCCTTTTACAGTACAATTTTCATTTCTTAAGTTTTTCTCCCCCATATGCTTAGTTTTTTTTCTCCTCTTAAATGGCATGAAAAAAGAATTCTATTAGAAGTCTGTGTGCTCTCAGCGGTCAGTGGCATCCTGGCAAATATTTATCCACCTTGTTTAATTTCGATTCCTTCCCCATTCTGTTTTTGCCTATTGCAATAGTTAATACACCTTCTTTAGTCAAATGTCTTCTTACTTAAAAAGCTGTACACTTTGCTTAAGCAGTTTAATATTTTTCCCCCCACACGCTAATTCACCCAAACCTTTAATCTCCAAATATACGACGAACCTTGTCCTTTGCTTTGTAGGTAATTATTTAAAACTCCCATGCACTTAGGTAGCTATTCTAGGCTGGTTGAACACGCCCTTATTATAATGAACGGTAATCTCAGATTGTTGCGCGAAACTTTGAGGCACAAGACAACCATGAGTTTTAAAATGAAGCTGTATATATCTGCAGCTGCTTGATAAGAAGCTGTATGGCTGGGAACCCTTCTGAGGTTCATAAAAATGAAACACAGGAGAATGACAAATCCTTTAGTCTACCACTACAACACTTCATTTCTGAGCAAAAGCCATACTGTACTTATAAGATTACAAAAAGCTGTAGGCACCATTTATATTCCGAGATGATGTTTGCTGCTGACCAAATAAAATATTTTGAAATCGCTTTTGTGTGCACTGAATATTTTAAGCAGTGATTGGATATTTTATATACAAACAATAACCCATTCTTCAGCTGTGATGCTCATCAGGTCGAACGCTGGGTTTTCAAGAGTGGAGGTGTGGGAATGGCAGAATCACTGATGTGTGAAAATTTTATAGAAGCAGCCAATTACTTTGAGCAAATAGCTGCTTTTGATCTTTCTGGTGATTGAATTGGTGATGTCTCAGGACAGGAAAGTCTACTACTCTTCTTTAAGCATGGCACATTTTTCATGCATAATAATACCATTTTTGTAACCTTGAAGTGTTTTGATTTCAGAAAGGTTTTTTTTTCTTTTCTGGTCGTAGAATGTCGATGGTTAAACAACTTTGTTCTACATTTGAGCTGGGAATTTTGTTCCAGCATAGAGTTAATTTAATATAGAATTTCTGAGTCTCTTGCTCACAGCGCTGTTTTACTGAGAATGACAGGCTTGGCAGAACCCTAGGGAAGCCAGATATCCTGGAGACACTTGTGGAGTTAGGATTATTTGTTTGTTTGTCTTTTCTTCTGTCAACTGTACTCACCTAAAAAAGAATGGCACAATTTATCAGTCCTCAATTGCTGTTTGTTCACCTGTTGTACAGGAATAGCCAGCAGAAGGGGATATTTAGGGGCTGATCAGTATGACCTCCACAGAAATTCAAGAATTGTTTTTTAGTTGTGTCAGGAGTGCTCCAGCAAATGATTACTGTTGCAGTGTCATTCTGTTACATGCTAAACTGAATCTTGTATTATAATGTACTGAAACAGATTAAAAGCCTACTGATAGGGAATAATGCAATCATGTGTGCTTGACAAATGCTAACAGAAAGGAGAATATCAGCTAAAATTTAGTCTCTCTTAGGAAGCTTCTGTCCATGCGCCCTTGGCCCCAGACTGTTTCAAAGTTGTGGGAAGATGGAGATGGTGCTTGTCCAGGTGCCGTTGCCACCTCTTGCAGGACTGAATGTAGGCATTAGCTGACAGTTTTCTCAGCTGTCTTCTCTGCGGAGTGTTCTCTGTATCCAGCTAGCTGGGCAAATGACAGGAGAATGAGCAGTTTGCGTAACAGTGGGATGTTTCATGCCTCGCTTCCTTCAGAAACAAAACCTCATCATTAGGGTTTTTTTTTTTTTCTTGCCTAAATTAAAGAAAATGCAGCAGAACTAGTTTGATTAAATTTCCTTCCTTCCCCTTCTGCTTCCCCTTCCGCTCTTTATCAAATGATGCCACTATTTGGATAAAGCTTAATTATTGTGCAATGAATCTTTAGAAAAGATTCATTATAATTATAAATTATTAGTCTGGTAGCTTGCATATTTGCTTGGTAACTTACAGACCACTTACCCCATGCATCATGACAAAGGAATTTCCAACAATTACAGGAAACTAGTGTGGACGCTGCAGTAAAATCTTCTGCAAATATTCTGCTTTTGCCTCAAAAATGTATCTCAACAGTATTAGTTTGCCTTTAATGGATTCACAGTTAAGCGGTAATAGAGCATATTGTGCACGCAGTTGCACTCTTTGGGATTGGTCCTGTAGTGACTTAAGCCATCCAGCTGGAGAACAGAAGCAATTTCATGAGATTTATATAAACAACACGTCTGTCAGTTGTTGCAAGCACTTAATAGTTGAGCACATCCTAAGTGTTAACAGCATGAGGATCAAAGTGATAAACTTAGGAAATTTTTCCAAAGCATAGTTATGTGTTATAAAGTATGTGCCAATCATTGCAAGTAATTAAATAAAGGTCAAATTTGTTTTTATCCTGGCAATGCACAAAAAACATAACATTAAGTATATTTTCACTGTGAGTATATCTGAGTCTTGAACAGTTTTGATACTTTGTGATATAAAACAGGAGACAGACCTCATTAATTGGATACCATCCATGGCTTTGGAGTAGCGCCACAAACATAATTTTTATCTTTGTAGCTTACTGGAACAAAAGATGTTTACTTGCTCTTCAGTTCTGCCCAGGCGGTGAGGTCCCGTCTGTGGGGAGCCATGCAGATAGGTGGTGATGAGGTGAGACCAAGGAAGGTCACACCAGCCTGACCACTGGCTGCGTGTTGCAAGGCTGCTGCTTGTTAACGTGAGCTCAGTGGGAGCTCCTTCCCCCTGAAGCATTTTCTTTTGTTTTCAGTTCATATTTACCGAACACATTAGATTAGTGAAAGCCTTTGTTGTGAAACCTATTGGGTATCATGAGTGTTTGGCCTGCTGTCTTGCTGTGTACCGGAGATCTCCCCTAGCTCTTGCTAGACACACAAAGGCACCGGCTCCTCTCCTCGGGCTTCCGGGTTCTTGGTGCAGCCCGTGCCTGAGGAAGGGCTCTGCATCCCGCTCGCTCCAGGTATGGTAAAAGGATATAAAGTTTACTTGCAAAATCCAAACTATACGAGTGTTTGTGAAGAGCAAGATAAGAGTGTGAAAGGAAACATACATACTGTAGATGAGTTACACTAGGAAAGGCAGAAGTGTCCAGTTAATGCTCTGTGGGTGCTTACCTAGCCTTGTAGGTCTGATATGTTCAGGACTACTTTGCAGGAAGGACTCTCCTCTGCTTCAGAGCACGTTGCTTCCATTCACATTCGTATCTCTGTGCTGCCCCATCTTGACAGTACTGACCCTTGATGTGTTCAGGAGGCAGTTTTGATTTTCTCTAAGACCACTCTCACGTCTTCCATTACGCTTGTATTTAAGTGCAGAGTGGGTGCCAGTCTCACATGTCTCACCAGGCTTTTACATACTTAACTTTGTCTTTTTCAGAAGCCAGTACTGTTCTGTAGAACCACGAGAACAAAAAGACGCATTACCTATTACATAGAGTAGATACTTAAAATATCTAGCGAGATTATCTCAAATCTAATGTTTGTTGAGGTCACTTTTTTATGCATTCCTGTCACCATTTCACATGCACTAGGTCTTTCTGTCATTCTAATTTATGTCTGCCTCCAAGAGGCCCTGCGCTTACCTACGTGAGCTAACCCATTTAGGTCTATCTGATCATGACTGGTCGTGTGCATAGCGGTGATACCTGTAATTATTTTTCCTATTTCCTACAGAAAAATAGAGGAAATGAAATTCAAATGTAAAGCTTCTGCACAGTAAGAGAGGTTTCACATATGAGGCTATCCACACAGTTTATGGTGGCGCTGATGAACAGAAGCAAACGGGATCAGCAGACATTGCTATTTTGGGCATTGTTAAACAGAGGTTATGGTTTACGTGTGTGGGTTTTTAATTATGTTTTGTTTTTACTCAGGTAAAAACTGGCAATTATGTCTGGTGTACGGTACTTGGGTTTCAAAACGAGTCGCACCTTTTTGGCGATGCTGTTAAAGGAAAAGGAAATAGGATGTAAATTCAGTCCCTTTTGATCTCAATTCTGCTTTAAACTCAGGTGATGTATTGAAAGAGAACAAACTGTCCAAAATAATTTCCAGGTGATACATAGTAGGATCCCAGCAGTGCTCCCAGTGATGTCATCCCCCAAAGTGCCAGTGGAAGCTGGGCAAAGACTCGGGATTTGGTGCAGTTCTTTAGCCTAATGAACTGATAAATGTTTTTTTCATGTTTCTTTGTCTCAGTAGTAGAAGACTGTTTACTCCTTCACATATTTGTCGGTTGCTGAGTATGTTAGACTAAGCACAGACGACATTGCTGTGGCTTTGTGGGCTTGGGTTTGTCACCTGCCAGGTTTGCTCCACAAATAGCAGTCGCTTGCATGTGTTGCATTGTTCTAGAATTACTAGAAACAGTTCTAGAATTACTGCAAACAGAGAGGAGAAAGACCTGCTGGGGTACAAGCCAGGAGGTTGGAGAACAAGGGCTGCCTGTTGCTGGAGAGAAGGTATGGTTTAAACTATTTAATTTATATTGACATCAGTGGTGACACTAAGAACAAAAGCTTATGAGTGGAATTTATCTCCTTCTAAGTGGGGCAATATTATCTTCATTTTCTGCTTCATACCATTATGCAAACTCTGTCGCTTAGGTAAAGGAGAAAACTGTCTTCTTTGCTTTAATTCATTCAGATAATGTAAAACAGTCTAAAAGAGATATTAGTTCTTGGAACCATGTTACATACCTGTTTTGAAACAGAGGCTGTAATTGCATGTCATCTTTCATGTTAGTGAAATTTTGGCAGCATTTCAAGAGAAAGATCAGTGAATCTCAAGTTAGTATAAATTCTTAAATTTATGAGCAGCCACTCTTGTGAATGGTCCTGCTAAAATCACTTTCGGTATTGATGTGAAGAGCTGTGTGTCAGTGAAAGTTAAGTAGGATGAAATCTAGCTTTGAAGTAGCTCTACAGTTTTGATGAGTGCATCATATCCATAACATTGTTGAGGAACCTGCAAGCTGCTGATTTATCAGAGAAGAGAATACAGAAGTCACTAGAGAGTAGTGCCATTTTTTTTTCTCAATCTAAAATTTTTTTTTTTTAGTTTTCTTAATGAGAGTGTGTGGTCTAGTAAAGTAGGGACTTAAGAGGAGGTTATAAGTCAAGCCGCCTTACTTGGCTCAGTTGCTTTCATAAAAGACATAAAGCTTAAAGTTGATGATTGAGAAAGGAAATTAGATGAACTGGGAACTCTAAACAGATCTAGAAAAGCACTTTGAAAATTAGGCACGGATTATTCTATTCATGTACCAAGTCATTTAGATGGTGAATGGAAACCATTTAGATGGTGTGAAACACAGCAAACATTCTGTGTTCATAAATAATTGAAACTCCTTAGGGTAAAATATTCAGTTGTAATAGACACCTAATAAAACCAGCAGAAATAAAAAGGGCATAAGACCACTGTAGAATATCCAGTACATGATAAAGGACTTAAGTGCAGCTCCATCAAATGCAGCTGGGTTACTGAATGAAGTAGAAGTGAAGCTGATGGCCAGGCAAAGGAAAACGATCACGCAGGCGGAGTATCTGCAGGCAGGTATCTGGTAGAAGAGCCTTGTGCCAACCAGTGAGACAGAAGCTATGCACGATCATAACGAATAGTAGGTTTAAAACGTTGGTTTTCTCACTGGAACCGCTACAACGAGGTACACAATAATTGCAATTCAGATATTGGTATCTGGAGATGAATGTTTTTTAAAGTGTCGTGTTAGTATAATAAAATATTTTAAGAGCAAAAAGTTACCCAGAGATAGGGTCCTACTGTTCTGTGAAATGCCTGTCTGTGAAGTGACTGTAGTTCCAAAGCTGCTTGGAATTGTTACTGTTGCTTGCTCAGATAGTGAGACAAAGAGTACTGCCTGAGAATGATGTGAAAAGAGGAAAAATCCCTTTAATCCTTTTTCTAAAAGTGTATACACCAAAATTGGAGGTATAGACCTCTTTAAATGAATTTTTGACTCTGATATGCTGCTGTTGTTAGACGGTAAATTATGGGATTTGCATTTTTCCATCAAAGATTTCTGGATTACTGCCATTATAAACCATACCAGTGACAGTGCCCTCCCGTCGGGTATTGATGCAAAGCGAGCAAACAGTGCTGCGGCGTGGATAGCGTAGGCGCTGCAGCGAGAACACAGCGGCAGGCGGCCCCACGGCTCATGCCAGTGAGCGCCATGCTCGGACCGCTGGTCTGCCCCGGGCACCTGCACCTCTCTGACAGCCCTGAGCCAAGCTGTACTGCTCTTAGACCTGTGCTGTGTGTCTGTACTAAATGTGTTTGCACAGGGGGGTGGAAATAACTGTCATCGGGGTAAAGATTAAGCTGATGCGGCGAAGATACGTTTGCGCTGTTACTTCCTGAAACTTAAAGCTATAAGCAATCCCTTTCAATCTCAGTGAAGCCTGCCAGTGTTCAGGAGGCATTTGGACAGTGCCCTCATTAATATGCTTTAACTTTTGGTTAGCCCTGAAGTGCCCCGGCAGTGGGACTTGGTGATGTTTGAAGATCCCTTCCAGCTGAGCTACTCTCTTCAGGCTTTCACTGAGTTATTGACCAGGGTGTCATAGTTCTGTTCTTGCCTGCAATCTCACCAAACTGAATTCAACCTGATTCCAAGAGCTTTTCTTTTATAAATCAACTTTAAAGTTCTCTTAAGATAGTTTCAGGTCATGGCAAGTTAAAATAACTTTATTTTCAAAAAAGTAATGGTATTACACAAGTCTCACATTTCTTCACATCATCTAATGCTTTGTAATTGCAAAAAATCATTTGATATGAATTCAAAACCAGCTATGTCTGACATTGTTGATATGCTTTGGTTTCTTTTGCTTTTATTGATCCTTTGGCTTAGCTGCTAAACTGTTGTATATTTCTCAACCTTTTCACGGAGACAACTTGAAAAACAAATTTTTGTGGGATTATTTCAGAATCTCGGCAAGGATTTTCACGAGAAAAAGTAGAATGTTTGTTGCTTCGCACCCACATTCATCAAACTGGCTCCTGAAAATGTGTGATCTTTATTAGCTCTACAAGTCTTGTGTGATTCATGGAGTCTGGCCTGATCCTCTAATACTCCAGTTCAGACTTGGTGTTTGCTCCAGCACCTTCACGCCGCGTCTAAAAATACCGAGGCCAGAGCCCATCAGCAACTCCTCTGTCATCAGCAGCCACTAATGATTATCCTAGCTACGAGTCAGGCATCAGCAGAGAAAATGCCTCTGCTCCTCAGTTGTTTCCACTCCCAGAAGGCAGCAAATACGATTGAACAGCGACTGTGGCAGAGATCCGACCATAGGAGCTGCATGCGACTGAGATGCAGGGGGGAAATTGCAGCTTCAGTAGGAAAGAGATGGCAGGAAAGCAGCTGCATTCAAGAGGGCAGTGTGTGAAATGCTTTGCACAGCCACAGGGAAGGAGAGCCGAAGATGGTAGCATATTGCAGCAAAAAAAAAAAAAAAAAAAAAGAGAAAAAGAAAGAAATATACGCTCGCCCTGCTAAAAGCATAGTTGCTTCTTAGCAGTACTGGCAGTGCTGGGTTTTTGTTGCCTCCTGCTGCAGTAAAGAGGGCTGGGGAGAGGCAGTGGAGCTGGGGGAGAAGGGAAGCAGCAGCCGTGCTGGGCAGGTAAGGGGAGGGCTGGGGTGAGCTTGCTGCTGTTGGAGGTGTCTGGGCCTGATCCAAGCAGTTCTTGCAGTTTAGATTTTCAGGACTCTGGTGTAGGCAAAAGAGGCAGTTTTTTGTTCCCTCAGGCAAGTATCTGTGTTGTCAGTGTCTTGAGCAAAACCTGGCTTGGCTTCTACCCTCTACTGCCCTTTTGAAAGAAGAGGGAGAGAAATTGTCCTCCAGAAAATCATGATGGAGGAGTTACAGCCCAGAAACCCATTTTTGCTTTGCAGGAATAAGCATATCTCCTTGATATGCCCTGAAAACAGCAGGGCAGGGGGGAGATCTTTTTTGCATTTCTGAATTTGGTATCAGTTGTCTGCAAACATGAAAGAAGAAAGAATATGGACAGCTGATAGGAGTTATCGTCCTCGCATATCTTTATGGGTTTTCTTTCCTATCGTCGAAAGACTGGTTTCAGTTAATCATCCAAACTCTGGAGGGCTTCATATAGCTGGCAATATGAAGTCTTCCTCTTCCCTGGGCATCTGCTCGTGGTTGTCAGAGTGCTGAGGCAGATGAGCCTTTGCCCTGGCTCATTACTGGTCTTGCACACTGATCTCTGATTGCAGGAGAGTGCTTCTGAGTGTTACTCCCGTGTGGTGTGAACGTATCGTAACCACAGAAGGGGATGGGAGGGAGGGAGCTTCATGCTCAGTAACTGTTTTCACCTGTGGAATATAAAGCCTGGAGAAGACTATTTGGAAGTCTGTGGTTAAGTATTGCACTTGACTAGAACTAACCAGAAGAGGTGCAAAACTTCATTTCGTAAACTATAGCTTGCTTTTTTTTTTTTTTAAACACAATTAGTAGTCTCTTCTGAATTACTTTAGATGCACTGCATATCACACAGTGCTCATGTTTGTTTGCTCTGGAGGGAGGTTTCTTATGTTGCATCTCTTTGGTGAGTCTTTGCTGTGGTGTCAATCTGCTGTTCACTGTTTGTTGTCGTAATTATTTTCCTCGTGAATTCTCCTTTAACATTTTTCTGTCATTGCTTTCTTTCCTAATGCGGTTCTTCAGCTCCCATGTGAATGTACATGTTCTCCAGTTTAAGGCTTTTTTTCCTTCTTGCCCTCCCACAGATGTTTATCATTTTCATCAATTAGAAAAAGGATATGGTGAAGAGGTCCTTACCTTGCCAGCTCAGTCTGAAACACAAATTCCAGCTGCAGTTAAGTGTTGATAGCTCCCAGGAGAATTTGGATTACCACAGTGATACTGGGAACTGTGGAACCTCTTCTTTCCTGGTGATCTGCTCTGTGCCAGAGGGAGCAAAGAGTTACCTGGAGAGTGGCAGTGAGCTGGCTGAGGAGCATGTTTGGTAGAGTTAACAAGTTGAACGCTGCTGTATTCTCCTCTACAGGGTGCTTCTGCTTGGCAAGTTTCTTCTTTCCTCTCTTCTACTTCACTGCTGTATAAAGAGTCTGCACGATTATGATTTCTTAGCCATTCTTGGAAAACCACCTGAATCTGAAATCCTAGTCCTATACAGCTGTGCAAATTTCAGAAGCTCTGTGGCTTCTTGTCCTGAAGTGTATTCCTTTCTTGGGTAAATGTATACTCTGGTCTCATTGTTCTTCTGGTTTTGGACAACTGAGGTATGTCTGGAAGAGCGCAGGACACGGCTTTCCCAATCAATGAAAAGGAGAAAGGAGAGGAAAAGCCTGTGTCAGAGCTCAGCAGTGGCATATCAGCTTACACTGGCCATCTTTCATGGAGGCATATCTGTGCCAAGCTGATGGCCAGACTGTGTTTGTAATAACCTGTTTTTTCTTTAATTGTGGTTGTCAAATGCCTGTATTGCTGCTGTTATTCAGAATTGTGCAAGCTAATATTGCCAGCAGAGCTTCAGCCACGATTTTGTGTTCAAAAGTTCATTCTACTTACTGATACCTGAGCTGCCTCTAAAATCTTGTAAAATCAGTGGGTATGGTAAGTGGGATGACTTCATGGTGGTGGTGACGTCCTCACTGATAATACCTAAAAAGTCATAGAAATAAAACCTCATTTGTTCACAGAAATGTTGATGAGAAAATTCTGATTGATACCGTGCACTATTCCTTACTCGTCGTAATTCATTCTTAATCTTTGCTTTTTGGTTTGGTTTTCTTTTGTGAAGCAAAGGTGCTGTGATGCGAATGTGAGAGGTCGTTCACATCCAGCACACTGAGGAGGCTAACAGCAATGTTTTGTTCCCGTTTTTAGTTGCTTTCTTCTTTCTTTTGTTGTCTTATTCACCAACAGAAAAATGAGGCAGAGTATTTAAATACTTACTGTTGCTTAAGCTGAACTCATAAACTGTGCAGAGCTATGCTGAGTAACTTTGGGGTGTTGTTTTTTGTCTTAAACATAGCTGCAGCTGGGAAAACGTAGCCGAAGGGAGGCCCAGTTTCATCTTAGACAGGAATGCTTGCTTGCAGACCCCTGTGGCTAGTTGGCCACAGCATTTCTCTCTGGGTATAGGGTAGTTCTCTGATTATCAAGACTGATGTTTTCCCAAGTTCTCCCCTCTGGCTAGGTGGGTAAGGGTATTCATCAGACTGGGAACAAGACAGCCTAGAAAAAGACGTATGGATGCTTAGGAATGCAGCATACTGTTGGACACGAGTGATCATCAAAATTGTATCTGACAACTAGCAGGGAGGCAACTGCAGGGTTTTTGTGCTGGGTTGAGGAGTGCTGATGCTGACAGGGTGATGAAAACAAGGGAGCTATAGTTCAGCCAATCCATGTAGAAAGCCATAGATACGTTGCTTATTTTGAAAAGCTCCTTGCAGACTGGAGGAACTGTACAGGTGACGTTGAGCATAACAGAAGATAAAATCTACTTTGGTGCAGAAATATGCTTTGAAAGTGTGCTAGCCGTTATAGCACAAATATTGCAGAGTGCTTTATACATATGTAATGAGGTAGTGTTTTGGATCCTAGAAATTGGAGGGGTAGACCTCACTGGATTTCTGTTGAGCGGTGTCAGTGCTGTGTTGTTTGGCTCTTTGGTGTTTCCTCAGTAAAGTGTAAATATCTAAGTTCTAGAGAGAGCAGACTTCCCAGCTGATGAGCAGAAACTGGAGAAGTCGTCTGTGCTCGTGGTAGGTCCTGCTTCCATCCATCAAGGGGTCGTTGCCACCTGGTCCTCCTGGAAGGAGCCTGGACTCAGAAGGATGTAGAGGTGGTTTGAGTTCTTGACAGAGATCCGGGATGGACCTCTGTGTGAAGCCTTAAATAGGCTCTACCCCTGCCATCGTACAGTAGGAGCCGTGAAACATGCTACTGGATGGGGACTTGTTGGATGTAGCAAATAGAGGGTGGGCATGCGCTGGCTGTCCTCCATAAAGATAATAGGCTTAAATGCAATCCTGTATTAAAATGTGCAGTTTTTATAGTTCTTCCATGGATCAAAAAATGAGATATCAAAATACTGTATTATTAACTGCTACCAGAACTCTTTTTTTCTGTCTTACTTTCCTTGTCTGTTCTAAACAATACACCGTGATGGAGGAGAGGGCGAAGTCCTACGGGCCATGTGGTGTGGAGTGGGCATTGCCATCTCCTGGCCAAGTGTTCCAGGCAGAAACGCAGTGCCAGTATCACCTGCCCTCCCTCTGCTATTTCAGGAGATGCAATCTTGATTCCTGTTGCTAGCTCGCAGAAGTGTGTTGATCCCTATATCAACATGTGCAGTTCCCTCGATTCGATTGCTCTGCTCTATCAAATCCTTCCTCTGTCCGAGTTGGAAGGGAGATGGGCAGGAGCATTCCAGTCCAGGACTCCTGTTTAGTCTCTTCACTTACTTGCAGGTGAGGTCATTTTGTTACTAACTTCACAATATGCAATTGCTGTTAGGCACATATGCATTGGATGTCATTACAGCAGCATCCAGAAATCTGAGAGCAGCATTTTACCCTCTGGTAATCATATTTATGACTTTCAGTGACAAAAATGTGACTTCAATGGACCTATGCTGATTTACAGTGATGGCCTCATTTCTGGGCTTTTTTTTTTTTCCTTCCCCCCACCCCAAGGGTTGGCAGACAGAAGGAGGCTGAGAAAATTCATATATTCCATCCATATTTTGCCTCCGTTGCAGCTGAGGAAAATCTGGATTGGTGTGAGAGGTAGTGTTATTGTTGTTTTCCTTGGCAGTTGAATTTTTGGGATTCAGGGTGTCTAGTAAGGCGTTGAAGAAGCTGCAGGGACTTGAGTCCTACTGTTACACCACAAAGACTTTTACAGTTTTACAAAGGTAAATAATGCCAGTGCGATAATTATTTTATTATGATAAGTGAGAAAATTGAGCTTCTTATCTTCTTAAATTCAATCTAAATGCAGTATTTCATTCCCTTTTTATCCAATAAAATACCTGAATATAGTTTTTGCTTGGAACATAGATAAGAAAACGCTAGCGATTAAAGATAATGTTGTGGAATGGCTGGCAGGGTTTACTGCATCAATAACCCTGACACGTAATTCAAGTAATTGAAAACGCCCTGCGTGCATTCTCTGATAAAAGGCAGTAAAAGATCATTGAGGTACCAAAGCTCTTTCACAATACCAGATATATTTTAAAATCAATCTCTTTTGTTTTTAATCTTTGAGTCCTTTAAATCTGCATAAAGCCAAACCTAAACCTGCATCACTGCATTTAGCTAGTCCTTTTGGAACAGTGGCTCATATTTCATTCAGTTAGTTTCTAAGGTCAGCAAAAAGAACTGGACTTCAGCTGAGACACCGGGCCAGGAGGCTCCTCAAGCATGCCAACACAGAGCAGAGTTGGCTGGTGTCTTTTTTCTTTTTCCTGT
Organism: Chauna torquata; assembly: GCA_013399475.1. Classification (NCBI taxonomy): domain Eukaryota; kingdom Metazoa; phylum Chordata; class Aves; order Anseriformes; family Anhimidae; genus Chauna; species Chauna torquata. Next base: position 291,409 of record VXAL01017831.1, on the reverse strand, counting down.
GCATTTTCTGCTTCACATTCCAATTTTGACCCCCTGACTCCCTCCCCCGACTTCCTTTTTTAATTAGATGTGCTTGTTCTTTTCTTTTCTTAGAAAGAAAGTACTCTTGCCACAACAGTCTGAATTAACCCTGAAATAACAGGAGAACCTGCTGTTTTTGAAGTTTTGCAGGAGGGGGACATCATTCTGGGTTTAGGTTATTTATTTCCAGGTAGACCTCAGACTTCATTGACCCAGAACTCTGGGTTGGTAAGAATTAAAAATATTTCAAACCATTCTGGTTTTAACAGCAGGGACAAAACCACATGAAACACTCTAAATGACTTCAAGGAATGCACAAGGGAAAGTGTTTTCCATTAAAAAGCAGTAAGAAATCTAGATTCGTATTTTGCCTCCGCTTCAGACTCTGCCAAGGGTTGAAGTTGTTCTTCGTTTTTCTTCTTTGGAAATTGTTGAAGGCATCTGGCCTTTAAAAAAGCTTGATGAAAAATGTCAGCTTTCCACAGAAGTGTTCCGGTTGAGATTGCTCGCTGTTGTTTGAGCGCTAGTGCTGGGAGCTGACAAGAAATAGAGATTGCCTCCTTTTGTCCCTCCCTCCCTGCTAAGGGTTCTCCTCTAATACTTGCTTGAATCCCTGTTGTTATGCTAAGGATGCATTGGAACAATTGGCTTTGGACTCAGAGTTCCACGTATTTATAAATATGTGCGTATTTGACCATGGTTGTATGCATGTAGTGACCCCCATATATACATATACGCGTGTGTATATACATGTATGTGTGTATATGTATATTTAATTGGAAATGTAACTTTGCGTGCAACTTTTCTAATGAGACACTGAGACAAAAATGCAGGTAGCCGGTCTGATTTTGCTGCTTGTCTCCCTGATGGACAGTGTGGCACGAACACTATGGTCTTCTCAAGAAAAAAATCAAGAACACTCTCTTATAAAGATAGCTCCCTAAAGTGAAGAATTGTGTAATGAGGGATGTAAGTTGCCAACATACGTTTTTCTGAAGGAAGATGCATGTTGTTAATGAGTTCTGGTACATCTCATTCATAAAAGGTTACAAAAAAAAAAAATTCCTTACAGAGTTAAGTGCTCAATTGTGCTTAGTTCTTACGCTAGGAAATGATCTCGTGGTCTTCAGAGGCTCGATCTACGCAAGTACTTGCAGCTCTGACAGCCTTCAGAGTGATTCCTGTGGCTCTTTTGTACATAAAACTTAATGCATTTTCTCTTAAGTGTTCAGGGCAAGCACAGGGAATAATCTGTGTTTCAGTTAGTTTGGGACTGCATTTATGAAAGTCACTTGAGTTAAATTAGCACACAGTGCTGGAATCCATTACTGCAACACTTGGGATCTGAGGGTGAACATACTCCTAGGTGTTAACCTTGCAAGATAACCAGGGTAGATGAGTCCTTAGATTCATTAAATCCTCACTGCTGAGGTCTGAGGATCCTAAGTAAATGGAATTATAACATATGCTTAAATAGATATATTTGGATAGGGATAGAAGTAAAGATGTGGGACATAATTTTAAAAAGGTATTTAAGCTTCAAAGATAGAGAGAAAGATGTGACTTGGATATAGAGTCTGCTTGAGTCCCTAGTGGACGAGGACAGCAGTTTGCCTCTGTAGACTCCTGAATACCCCAGAAAAGTATCATGTTCTTGAAGGAGAGAACTTGTGATCAGTCTGCTTTTTCACCCAGTTTGTTTTATCTTTACGGTGAGCCTGTTATGAACTCATTAGTTTATCAGTGAACAATAAGCCAGGAACAAAGCAGATCCTTGTCTGTCTAAAGTGCACCGGAGGGGCAGGATACTAAATGTCAAGAAGATGGAGAGATGCGATAATGAAAAGAGTGGGTTAGACACTAAAACCATGTTTGTATTTGGATTTTTCTTCTATTGGTAGTTTCATTTTTCAATTACCAACATTAACTCACTGCATAGCTGAACCAGAAGGCAAAGATAATAATACAACTGATAACATGCTCCCGGAGGAGGAGTAGAAGAACTGTACTCATGCATATAATACCAAACTGTCATTTGCAGGCGAGTTATAACACAGAAAAGTTAACAGTTTTAGAGTAGTTCTGCAGCATGTTTGCATTTGTATGTTAAGGCCCCCTCTGGTTTTGGTGTTAGATTGCATTGTATATACTCTGATGATGTTTTTATTGCCCTTCTCTCATCTACCTCTGCTTTCATAACAGAATTGTGGATGACGTAAAACCTGAGCTGTGGGGAGCGAGGAAGCCGAGCAGGTGGATGTGCTGCATCGCCCGTCTGTTGCTCATCCACAGCTGGTACTTGTCTTGTCTGTTCTCGGAGGTATTGCAGCCTCCCTAACCAATCTCTTCCAGCACTATGCTATTCGTACTGCAGGACAGCTTGTTTTATTTTCCTAATGCCTGACCAAAATTTCCCTTGTCCTAATTCAAAACTATTTCTTCTACCTGCAGTAGTTTATTCTTTCCTTTTTCAATGGTTAGGTTTTGCATATGCTATCTTGCCTTGGTGTTCTTTTCTCTAGACAACTCCAGTTCCTTCAACTTCTCTTTTTAGATCATGTTTTTCCAAATCTCTAATAATTCCTCTGTACTCCTCCTTCATTCAAAACCTGCTTCAAGATTTGCTTCAGCATTGTAGCCTGCTTAAAACAATGAAAAGCATCTAGGCCCATGAGAAGAGCAGGGTTAGCAAAATGCATGTCCTGTGCGTGGCCATTCTGCGACTGCCCTATCAGAGCAGCGCCGCAGGGTAAGAGTCTGAATAGACGGCTGGCAGCAAGGGTGACATTACCTGAGAATGTAATAATTGTGGAGAATTTGTGTTACTGTAATGTGGCGAAGGGGTGAGGAGTGGAGTGTGTATAAATTGTCTACTTCTGTGGGTGTTGTGATGGTGGTATGTTGATTGTTGTGTGGGCAGTTCTTTTAGTTGCTGTCAGTGAAGTTCATGAAGATCATGTGGAGAATGTATCTTTTAATGATGGTGCAGCTGTGCCTTCCTCTTTGTCAGCTCTCTGCATCTTTGGAGTGCTACTGGAATTTAAATAGTTCATGGTCACCATAGCCCACTCAGAAAAATATACAGTGCAGGAAAGGAGAGGGAGCAACAGCATATGTGAACTCTTAAAAACACCGTTGTCCCCAAGCCTCTTCACAAAGAGGTGAAAGAAGATGTAATCTGTTTCTTTCCCTACAGGAAACATGGACTCATGAGGAAGTCAGTAGCAGGCACTGTTTGCTTTAATATAAATTCTCTAATACCTGATCTGTATGAAGTCTGTCTCAGGCTGGAACAGGTTCCAGCAGCAGATTGATGAGCACAGGCCCGGCTCTGGGCTGTTTTAACATTGCTGAGTTGTGGTACAGTCTGGATTATGATAAGCGGGTGATGATGGGATTTGACAGTCCAGTGGGGTACACTCCCTAGAGCAGCGTGTTGGAGATGAAGGTCTTAAAGGTAGGCTGGCACCTTGAAGGCAGGAGTAGCTCGACTGAGAACACCTGGGGGCATGTCAGTAAAACATGGAGTTTTCTTGCAGTCTGTCTAACTCTTGAAAACAGGACACTTAGATGCCTGTGGACAGTAGGGCTAAGCAGATCATTAACGTACATCCCGCTCTCGAAACAAGGACTCAGAAGACCCGTCTGAATTTGTGTGTGAGCCAGCGCAGACCCACAACCATCAGTGGCTCCTGAGCAATTGTTTCCTGGCAGCTGTAGTGAACATCAAAATAAACCTCCGTGGAGTGTTACACAGCAAAGGTAATTGGATATTTTGGAAAGCTATGAACAGCACTGTGATAACTGTGTGTCATTTGGTTCTGGTGTCGGTTTTTTCCTGGAGAATTTTATTTGAAAACTGCCAGCCTAAGGTGAAATGCCAATAAATGAGGTTTTAAGTGCAGAGAATCTCTCTGGTTGCATAAAAGAAAATGGGGCTGGGGAAGTGGTGGAAGGTGGAAATGCCTGCAAGACAAAATGTTTGAAAGAGTTGCATAGCAAAAGCCTAATTGGATGTATTTTTTTTCCAAAAAGTGTTATGATGGATGCCAGAGAAAGCTGTAAAAAAATCTGGTGTCCAGATGCATTTGTTTCTTATGGCTAAATGTAAAACTCCCATTGACAGCTGGTGTCTGCGAATGATTCCAGGAAACAGATGATAGCAATGAATTACCGCCGAGGAAATCGGCACGACAGCCAGATAGCATAACTAGCTTACACGGACCCTTGCCCCCTGCCCCACAGCTTCTGAGCTCACTGTCACAACAGAGAGCAGTGCGTTGCACGTGGATGATGGTTTCCCTCAATTAACAATAAGTATTCAGGCAAAGATCTGAGTTAATTTGGGCGAATTCCTGTTGGCTTCAATAGCTGGGAGCATGGCCCAATTAAGAACTGTGGGATTTAGCGAGTTGTTCTCTGTGGGTTTGAGCTGTGGATTTATAGTTCATTTGCAGAACAGAGGCTGGACATTTTTATCACAAACTGATAAATCTGTGTGTATATGTGTGGGTGTGAGAGAAGGAAAAAGTGCAAGCCTGAAGTATAGAAAATACCGTTTTCCCAACAAGATGAAAAGAGAATTAGCTATGCTTTATCATTAGTACCACGTAGCTTCTCCATTAACAAGGGTTAGTGAGAAAAATAAGTTGCACAGAGAAAATTAGACCATGGAGACACTAATGTGGGGGCTGGGGGGAAGAGTCACTGGGACATCAGACTCCGGGACCCTGTTGCAATAATCAGGCCACTGGATAAAATGTCAGGTGCCCTAATGAAGGATGGAAGATATCTTGTTAGTCTTCTATCCTGTACTGGGGTAAAGAGTGAAAATCTCCAAATTTTCATATGACTAGGAAAAGTATTTATGACTCGGTCAAACCAGATGAAATGTTTTCTATTGGTATGTTACAAAAACAATGGAAAGAGTCAAAAGGATTTTGGACCATTCAAATTTCTGTTTTAGAATTTTCAAACTGGCATTGATCTTTCTAGACCACTTCCCCTTCCCTATTTGTTCCTCTCCCCCACCCCATTCTCTCCCATAAGGTCCTCCTTTGCTACTTCAGCAAGCTCTGAAGGCACCTTCGGTGACAAGCCTCAGCCAACTCCTGTCGCTGGGCTCCAGCCTCCACAACCTGCTGATGAGGATTTCTCCTGGGAAAAACAGGCTACAAGCTCCATGACTTCTCCTTGCCTTCTCCAGACGGAGCTGGCAGAACTGAGGAATCCCAGTCCCATATAGCTTCTCTTTATGCTTCTCCTTCAAGACCAGGAGGCTGTCACCAGCCTGCCCTGTGCCCATCCTGTGATTACCTCCATCAACACACACAACTTGCAGCCCTACTTCCAAAAACTGCTTTATCCATTTGGATGTTGGGGCTGCATTTCTCCTCTTTGATCTTTTGTCCCAGGCCTCAAAAGAGTGCTGTTCCCTCCTGGTAAGACCATTCACTGGCAGCACGAGTAGTGAGTAGTGAATGGCTCTTCAGTACCAGGAGCAGTCCCTCTGCTGTCCCTGTGATTCTTCCAGTGGTGGGAGGGTATCCTCCAGATGGATGCTCTCCATGAACTGATCTCAGCCTTTACTGCAGTTATGCTTGCTCACTTCCATCTTCCAGTGGCTCAATCCTGGATATTTGGAAGTATTTCAAATAACTGAAGAATTTGGGGCTTTTCTCTTGCTCTGAGAAAGTCTGATCTAGCTGCCATCTGTGCCTACTATCATCTACTTCATCCCTGGATTTCTGTATTTCCTCCCCTTCTTTCCCCATTGTTCACCATAAGTTCCTAAGGCAGTTGATATATGAACCAGATCCTAAAGTCTTGCACTTTGCGTGCTGAAAGAACCTCCGTTCAGGCCCTAGGTACTTTCCCACTTCTCTTTTCCATGAAGCTGGCACTCCTTACTGGTCTTAGACAGTGGGGGACATTCAGATCCCAAAGATTTGATCCCTCCAATATTTCTGCTTTCTTCAAAGACAGTGTTCTTCTCCAGACCCATCATTTATAACTCCCACCCGTGTTGTGTTGAGATGTATTTTGTCCGGAAGACTGTTCTCCCTAAATCTGTGTACTTTTCAGAGGTGAGTTTACAACTGTGATGCTTGGCAGGGTTTTTTTGTTTAATCCTCCTGGATCTAGGCCCTTCTGGAAACCTTCTGGGGTTTGTTTCTCCCACTGAGTGATGCAGGGGTTTTGCTATATCCAGGTGGTATCTATGCAAACAAGTCAGAGGCGTGGGGCTTTTTTAGGCAACATCGCACGCAGAAGTATCACCACAGGCACATCCTCAGGGGTTCAGGGAATGCAGTGAGCATGGAAATAGCGTTTTTCCCAGCCATACATACACCTTGAGATCCAGCCATACTTCCACTAGATGCTATGCTGTTTTTGAAGCATCTTAGAGCTGACACAGCCTTTGCCTGCGAGAACTGCTGCAGTTATTACTCAACGGGTGATCCCAAGACCTCCATTGGACCTGGTGTGTGTTGAAAGGCAACTGCTTGGAGTCAGTCATCTCCGTAAGACTGTGCTTGTGGTGTCTCTCTGAAGGGCAGGTAGGAAGGAGGGCGCTTTATGGCTCTTTTCAGTCCACTGAGTATGGTTGTAGCCCACGTGCCTTTCTATAAGGCAAGCACCAAGCAGGCGGTGAGGAAGGACCTTACCTGGTGTTACATGGATATACCTGCTTTCAGAATAAGCAGTGGTAATTATAACTGGAACAGCTAAAGGTAAAGGCAGGTGATAGTAATTCCCATTCAGTAATGCCACAAATGCCATGATATTGCTTCATGAGCATTACTTTTGTTTGTGAAATCCATTTTCTTTTTCTGCAGTGATTGGATTTAAGTTAGCATCATTGTTTAGCCCTTTTTGATCAGAAGACTGCAAATTAACTTTATGTATATGTTATGTTTTGTTTTATTTTACAAATCATATCCTCTCAGGTAAATTGTTCAAATCCTGGTTAATGCTACTTGAAAGCAATGAAAGTTTCAGTATTATCTTTTACATGTGGCAATAAGGTAATGGAAAGCACTTTTTGTACTCAATTACTTTGGCTAAATGTCCAATAAATAACTTCCGCTTCCAGGCTAAGTGTGAGATAGAGTTTTCAGTTAATATAACAACTTGCCAGTCTTTCTCAAGAAGAAATAGCAATATGAAAGTAAAGTGGTTTGAAGTATAATAGTGGAAACCATCAAATGAATTATCATTAATAATGTGTAGCAACTTTGACAGCCTTTATGGTACTTTGGAAGAGTTTTTAAACTGCATGTTCAAGATGATTTCAGGTGCAGACGCAGTTCTGATGGAATTGGGAGAGCTGAGGCAAGGCTCCCCCCTCCTGCGCTGTCCTGTATGTGCGAACAGGGAGGGAGGCAGGTATTTCGGGAAGCATACTCTCCTGGGCGAACCTGTCCACGTTCCCTACAGCTTATGTTGTGAAGGATGAGGAAGTGGTAGGAAAAGGAGGTTTCCCAGGTGTGTGGAAAGAAGGAAGGTAATGGTGGGGTCTAGGATTAAATTTTCTTCAGACTTCTCCCTTTCTGTGCCCAGTTTGTATTCAAGTGAATCTGAACGGAGTTTTTGAAGGCATTACCAATACTTGATTTCATAGATCATAAATGATCTCAAAGCTAGATTGTGAAGCTGAATGAGGTATGCTGATAGCTGCTGCATGGAATTCAGGTCTTGTTGTATGAAACGAACATTTTATTATTGTACTGCAGTGCTCAGAGTAAACTGTGTTTTATTATAAGCGGAGAATAGAAGAGACCAATACCTTGAAGTCTGGTAATAGGAGAGAACTGACTGAGAGTAATTAAGGCATTGGTATAATGATGAAGTAAGATGTGAATGGATCTGTACAAGCTTTATATAACTTGGGTTAAGAGTAGGAATAGCTTGACCACAATGTTAATGGTCAGAAGCGTATGTTTTCCCTTCTTCATGTGCAGAAAATTACAGAAAAAATAGTAGAAGTCTGACTCTAGGGAACAGGCCAGAAAAAGGTATTTATGTGATGCCACAGAAGCAGATTAAAGGAACTGGATGTGAATACTCGGTATGTGTCCTGATGAAGAGTTAAACATTTTCTTTTGAGAGTTTTTTTAATCACTTAAGAGTTGCCACTGTGTATTGACGTGACAGTTTGTAGGGAATTGTAGGGTAAAGGGGTCTCAGTCTCCCGTAGAGCAGACAAGTGGAGTCCCGCTGGAAGCACGGCAAGCTGAGCAAATGTAAAAGGAAGTCCCGTGAAGGTTTCCTACAGATGCTTGAGTTCCTGCATTTGCAGCCATACTGTTTGTCTGTGTGTATGTCCACGCGCATGCACATATATATATAAAAAAAGAGAGTACTCCTTGATAGGAAGAAAGAGTTAATGTTTCAGGTGTTGTGTTTATTGCAGAAAGGAAGTCAATGGTAGAGGCCTATATATCTTTGATGTGGTGGATTTCACCAGAATGCTCACAAAACCTTCCTTCTTTGTGTAATAATAATTCAGAAATTGGCTGTGTTCAGAATTTTCAGACTCTTTACACCAGCAGTGAGCTCTGTCGCTTCGCTTTCTCCACTTCTACTCCAGTTTTTTTCTTTCTCTCCATGCTTCTGCTTATTCTTGTGCATAAGTCCCAACCAAAATGCATTTAAAACAAATCTGAGGGAGTTAATTCCTTTACCCATATTGCTTGTGCTCTGTGTGGTTTTTGTATTACTCCAGCTACCTCCAGAAAGGAAGTTACTTTCTCCTTGCGTGTATACTGAATGGAGAGGAGCTGTTCTGCTGCTCACCACACAACCCCTTCAATGAGGAAAATGGACGCAGAAATAATTTTATTAAAAAGTTGTTAGAGGTTACGTTAGAGTGGAGGAGCTACCAAATCTGCTTGTTGAGCCAAAAAAGAAATCTCAACAAAAAAACTCTCTGCAGTAGTGCAGAGTGCAGAAAGATGAGCCTAGGATGAGACTGAATCTTGAGTTTTCACTTGCAGCCTATGGAAGGCCTTTACCAGTTCTGGGGTTTATGGATAACGCAACGAAAGTATGGCTACAGAATGGGATCGGCTGTCATCATTGCTTGCTTGGACTAAATTCCTCTGATTGGTCAGAGTTAGTCAAGCATTTGGCACCTGTTTTGCTTGAGGCACCTCACTTGTGTGTCATTTGTAGACAAGATCCCTTTTGCCTTTGAAGGGTCAGAGATACCTTGCTACCACAGCAGCCACACAGGGAAGATTGTTTTCTTCCTACAGTGGAATCAGTGAACAACAGCAATCAATCAATCTCGTTATTAATAAGCTGATAAAATTAACTTTTTTTTTTTTTTCTTGAGTGCAAGGGCTAAAAAAGTTAAAATCTTTTCTGTGAGGGAGAGAGAGAGAGAGAGGGAGTACGGTGGTAGAGCAGCTTAGCCAGAAGATGGATGAGGAGATGGGAGTTTCGTATTGATCTCTGTCCGTGAATTAGGTGGGCACTGTCTGATAAAACATCTCTATTTCTTTAGGTGTCATCACACATTTCCAAAATATCCTACTTACTTGCTGGCTGTGCTGCCTTGTAAGCGAGGCTTGTTCTGCCTCTGTATTGGGACGATTTATCAGAAGAACTGAATGGAGATTTTAAAATAAAAAATGCAGCAGCATGAGGGTACAGGCAATTAAAATGTTCTGTCTGACATACCAAGCCTGAGTTTCCATTCTGGGGAAATGTGCCTTTTCAGATTACATTAGCGTGGCTTTAAATATCCCAGGTACAAATGATGCCGAAACCTCACGCATTCAGTAGTCCTACTGTTACCTGAAATAAAGCCATCTGATGCGTTTATTCTGAACAAACTGGCACAAGATCTGAGTGTAAATGCAGCTCCCAAGCCAAGAGGGGAGGAAGTGGCCCCATCTTGCAGGTATTTCTTGCACAGCTCTTTCTTGTCAGTGGGATGCTTGGGTACCCGGCCGGGGCTGACCCTAAACGCTGGCATCGCAGCACCAGAGCAGGGCAAGAAGCTGCAGAGCCTCTGTACTTTGGTTGGGGCCCTGACAGTCAGGAGGAAGGGAGATTCAAGAAACCGTGGCCAGGAAAAAGGATTGGGGCTTCTTTGTAATGCCTTTGAAAGATGTATAGTTGTAATGTTACCTAGGTAATGCAGCAAGTGAATTGGCGACGTGGCCATAAGAAATGCATGAGGAGGACAACCTGATAAATGATGCGGTACTCTGCGATTCTAACGGCTGTAAATACTAACGAGAAGACAGCTAGACCTTCTGGAGGTCTCTTTCCTAAAAATCAATCATACGTGGCCTCTGTCATGGACAGCGTTTATCTGTGTTTGAGCTTACCTCCCAAAACGCATCTTTTTGCATCTGCGAATGGGGATGTAAGTGTGCACAAGAGTTCTGCACAAGGGTATTGCTGTTCAGCAGGTCCTCTGTCTTACTATTTTGTCAATAAGGTAAAGTTGCCTTAATTTATACATGGCGTGTGGACCTATTTTGTCATTTTTTTAGTGCTGCTAAAGGTAGTCAGCCTTAGCCAGGGAAAGTCTTTATCTTCTGTCATTTCTCATCTCTTTGGCTTCTTAAGAAATCCTGTTTGCTATTAGCATGACTTATGTCAACCTGAGCTAATAACTAGATTAGCTTATGTGGTTGTAAAGCTCTTAAAGTACAGGACCTTCATGAATTATAAACCCAGTCATCATCTACACTGAAATATCCTTTTTGTTTAATAACACACACGATCATTTATTTTCTGTCTAAGCAGGTAAAAATTGTGGACCTTCAGTACCTACAATACAGCCAATCTCACCTTAATTTTAAAAGTCTTTTAATGCACAGTTGTGAGATAACTTTTCAGAACAGGAGTGCTATTGAATGCCTTGGCATAGCTTCCTTAGTGGCCATGTGTTGTAAGGAACACTGGTGGGATATCGGTAAACTTCAGCTAACCGGCAGTGACAGAAAATCACTGCGAGGAGGAGGGTTGGCAGGCATTTAACTAAAAAACAATTTGTCTTGATCCCATAATGTAGTTTGAGGCCAGAGGAGCTCCTAAGATTAGCAAGTTTGTAGTTGTGTTGTTATAGTAACTTCGTGTTTTCTTCAAGTTATGATGCAAATACGCACAATGTTTTCAGAGTAACTCCCTGCGTGAGTGTTCCCAAAAGTTTATTCCACGTCACGTTTACACCGTTCTTACCTTTCATCATTTATGAGCAGTTAGTTACTGCTTATCCAGTTAAGAAGTGAAGGTGGCTTCAAAGCACAGCTGTTTGGTTTCTTCTGTTTGAAAAGACATTCTTGAGCAACTTTTTTAAGAGCAAATAACATGGGCTCTGTTTATCTAAAAGTTTGGTGTTGGTGTGCTGTAGCAAAGTGAGCAGGCTCCCCTTCTAGAGAGATTTATGATTAACTGTCCCCAGAAAACAGATCAATATATATACATAGCTGGCTCTTGCTCATATCACTGGCTTATGTCAAGAATGAAAATTACTTCAGAAAAAGAAAAATATGCAACTTGATATTTTGTACTTGGAAATCCAGGTTTCTGCTACTTTACATTACAATTACATTTATATATGCCCTTTGCTTTTGCTTTTATTGCTCTTTTTTTTAATTATTGCATATGAAAGCTTGGCCTCTCCTTATGTCTTGAATTGCCGCAACTGACGTGTTAAAGAAGATGAAGATTGTCTCCAGGAAAAATCCTTATTTTCATTTGCTTAGCAAAAACACGCATCAGCAAAATGAATTGGAAAGCTGCTGGCCTTTTCCTTCTAGTTCATTATCCATCTACGTGACCAAATTCCTTTCTCTGGGCAAGAAATTTCCCAGTGGCACCAGTGCGTCTACTGTCCTACCTCCCACCAGTTAGAAGTTATGTATTTCTAATGCTTTTATAATAGTTTGCGAGAGCACGGTCATTGTGGTTTGTTAGAAATGACTGTGGCAGGGCCATCGCTGTGCCCTGTTCCAGGAGCGTTCACGCTTTCTGCGCAAGTCGTGTTCCTTGAAGTGACCCTCCTTCATAGATCAGGGTGGTTTTTTGTGTGTTTTTGGGAAATATTCTGCACTTAATCATTAATCTGAAGCCCAAGCCATTCACTTCCATTATTTATATAGTTACCACTTTCAGTGGACGTTAGGCTTTTGCCACCAGTTGCATCGTAATTACATGCTAGAATTTCGTAAACGATGAGGTTTTTATTCAGTTAAATTTTTCAAACTGTTGATGGTGATTATTTATGAAAACACCTTTGAATTAATCTGATTTTATTAGCATTAAAATTGTGTTGGTAATGAAAAATGTTAACTGCTGCTCATATAAATTAAAAAAAAAAATAAGACTCTGTATTTTGAAATGTGTCATGTAGGAGAAAATGTTCCCATGTTAAGCGTTTGCTGATAAGTAGGTATGCACTGCCTCTTTTCTGATAACAGGTTTTCTTCAAATGCTGATTCAGGTTTGCTAAGTCTTCAACGCAGCGCTGCAGGCAATGAAATTACTTTGTCTTATAACAAATTATTCAGAAACTTTGTATTAGATGGAGGACAGCCAAGCCTGTACTCTGGGCTACAAATAATCCAGACAGAAGCAGTAATCGTGTGAGCCTTTCATATACCAAAGCTGCCAGGAAATAAAATACACTTTCTTAGCATTAATGTCTAACTACAGTGAACTTCTCTGTGTGACTCCACAGGTGCATTTTGACTGTGGGAACACTCAGGCCTGTGTGGGACACAAGAGTGTCTTCTGCAGCATCTGTTGAAGGTGCTGTCTTGCTCCTCTTCCCCCGGTTAGTGTGCAGCACGTAAGTCACAGCACACTCGCTCCAGGCAACAATCCCTATTTTTTCTTGTGCTGCATTATTCCAGTGCTATAGTTCCTTCAACTTTCAGCCATGTGCTGTTTACAGTCATCATATTTAATCTTTGGACTGCTGTTCCTGGTGCTTATATTACTTTGGAGAGGACCATGCACACAGGAAATATCCTTGCACGTGGTTGATGCTCTCGTGCTGCAGGCTCGCCCGAGAATGCAGCAGATGCCTGTGCTGCCTGTGGAGCTTGCAGCCCTCTGCATTATAGACTGGTCCGGTCCAGCCCCCTGGTGACAGCAGCACTGGTGGCTCCGAGTCAGCTTCTAACTGGCTTGGAGACTGTTGGTCTAGCCAACTTGCAGATGTAGCCAGCAGGGTTTTTTTTGTTTGTTTCATTTTTGTTTTCTTTTTTTTTTATTTTTGTTTTTTCCTTTTTCTGTGTTCAGACTATTGCCAAGTACAAAACTATTTATTAGATTTGTTCAGTTACAGCAGAATCTTGCTCAGTGAATGGGGTTTGCTCCTGGCAAAAGTTTCTTCAGTTTTAATCCAGGTAGCTAAGCTGTACGCGAGACTTTTGTGACAGTTCAGAGGGTTTTATGGTGCCTGGCCCTGTACAGGTTACACTAATACAGTTAAAGATTTAGCGTCTGACTGCCCCTGTCCTGAGCTAATATTCCAGTTTGGGAGTGAGTATGGCTCATGTCTCTGAACCTGCATGATAAACTTGTGATCACAGCTTTCTCTGATTCTGGTAACCGTATCAGTCCGGAGTACTCCCACTTGGCCAACAAGGATCCGAGTAGCTGGAGACATCTGAGACCTACACTCTCTGCAGAGATCTCTCCCTCTTTTCCTACATGACTTCCTAGCAAAGGGATTTCTAGCACAGGACAGCATCTTCTTGTCCCTCCATTTGCCACCATCTGCTTTGATCTAGGCCTTGTGACGAATACTCCTACCTGATGCCCATTCAATCTCTTTTCACTGGGATGAGAGTAGGGATCAGAAATTCTTTTGCAACGAAGACTTTCTTCCCCTTGGCAGGTTAGCAGAACTCCAAGTTCAGTGCAGCATATATTGTCACAGCTGGTAGCTGTGCTGTGGGACTTTCATTTCCCTCTCGGCCCCATGACATGTGCATGCGTGGTGCTTCATGCTACATCTCCGTGACTTTCAAGGCTGATGCCATCCTGTCCGCAGGCCAGCATGACACCTGCTGTCTCATCAGATCACCAGTCCTCACGCAGTGAGTGACTAGTCAGTGGCTTAACTGCACCTTTGAGTGCCGGGAAGTTGCCTCCGATTTCCTTCTGTCAATGGCTGAATGTTAATGGCTGGAGAACCTGCTGAGAGAGCCGTGTGATGCCAGTTTGCCTGAAACACGATGGCATCTTCAGGCTTCAGCTGTGCAGCTGTAGCTGAACAGGGGCCATCATGTGATCTGTAAACAGGTTAGGGACCCAGACTTCAGATCTGGTGACTCATGCAGCTCCCTGATCTCCAAGGACTGTGAGCCTAGACTGGAAATACGGGATTCTCAAGTGAGATCAGCCCACAGGCTGTTCTGCACCCAAACAATAGGAAACATGACTAGTTTTGCTCACGAAGGGATCACTGTTCAGAACTTCTTTTCATTGCACTTCTGTTTCTGTGGTTGGAGAACATGGCACATCTTTGCCTCAATTCCCTTTCTTCCAAGGTCTTGTTAAAGAAAATCAGGACAAGGCCTTTGATAGCCCTGAGAGCTCTGGTTTGGCCCAGACACTTGTGGTTCTGTTACGGCCTCCAGCTGTCTGTGGGAGCCCCAAAGTCTTGACTTCCCTTGCGGTTTCAGGACCTGGGATATGTTCTTCACCTTTGAACGTATCCAAGCCCGGTCCTCAGACACAGGTCCTACATGTGAGTTGGGTCTCCTCTACGTGCTGCGTTGCCCTGCTGCCTGGAGGTGCCCCAGAAGGTGTGTCCTAAAAGCCAGCGCATAAAGCTGCAGGCAAAGTACTCTGCTGGTATGGCCATGCTGCTGCCTGCAGCTGAGCTAGCATTGGGCTTAGCAAAATGCTGTGCACTTCTGGACTGCAGAATAAAAATTTGTAGAGCACGTTAAATTAAGTTTCAAATCCACGTGCAGGCGCAGAAGTATATGACTACTTGTTGTTGTTGTTTTTTTTCCCCCGAAGTGCTGAGACCCTGTTCTTACTACTTGCATGAACAACAGTTGCACAACACCTCTGCAAATTAGGTCAGTTCTGGAGGTTTTGGAATACAGATACAAACAATAAGTTTTGGCTTTATTTATTTATTTATTTATTTATTTTAAATCTTTTATTTTTCTCTGCCAGTATTTTTCCATAACTGGGGGGATTTGAATAGCATTGACTGTAGCTTTGATGTCCTTTATTGTTGTAATTCATTCAGATAGAGGAATCTTTCCAAGATGAAGAACTTGGGAATTGCTTTACTTTTTCATTTACTAATCAATGTCACAGGAAATTGGAAAATGAGAGTCTGGGAATTAGCAGCAGAGTGACAAAGTCAAAATACTAATTGAAACAACCAGCTATTGTTACATGAATTAATTGTCATTCATTCCAGCACTTGCAAAGTGAATGCAATATAAATTAATCCTTGACATCTAAATCAGTATTTCTGCATACACGATTTGTTGCATTACTAAAAATACTGCTACCTGCAAACTGGCATTGGGTTATCCACAGAGAGAGGGTTAATGCTTAATCAAAGCAAGTCGCATTAGTGAAGACTTCTATTAATCAGAGATGAAATTGTTTGTAAAGCTGATTACTTGGTTTTAACACAATGAAATATATTTATTTTATGGGAATATTAGTGTATTGTTGTTCTTACAATACTTTATTGCAATTCCTTAGAGTTAGCCACAGTGTGGTAAACTTGAACTAGGTTAGAAGTGTGTTTGGAATCGGCAAATACAATATTTTAACTGGTTTCCATTGCTTGGGAAAGGAAGGCACATTTACGTTGCTAGTCCTAGACAATTATGTGTTCTGTAATGCAGAGAGCTGCTGTGTTTTCAAGTGTTGTGTTAGAGAGTGGGATCCAAAGGAACCTCTCTTTGTTTCGATAGGATTGAGTTGTGTTTTCTTTTTCTGAAAGCTCCAAGAACCCACAGGTTATCAGGCAATTCTTTCCAAAACCAGCCCCCACGTCCCAAATCCACCAGTGTTTTTCAACAGCTACGAAGTGAGTAGGAAGCCCTTCAGAACTTAAACGCTAAATCAAGATCTTCAACAATTTAAAACTTCCCTTGTAGCCATCTACCTCATCTGGGCGTACCCAGGTGCCTCTGGAAGACAACAAGGGTGCAAGGTGTCTACGTAGGTGGGAGAAAGTGGATGTTTTAGAAGTGCCGTCATAGAATCTTAGGTGTGAGATGGGAGAACTGTGAGGTTCATTAATCTCCTGGGACTGGGAAAGCATTTCATAGCTTTTCTGTCAACCCATCCCAATGGCCTGTTTGGAAATCTGTAAGAGTGCCTGTCTAGTTCCTCTGATGTTCTTGGCACTCACCTTTTTATACAAAACAACTGGGAATAGCTTTTTGTTCGTAAGGAACTGGGATCTGGAGGGGAGAAGTGAGACTGCCAAGAGGAACTGGGAGTTAGCAGTGCTGTAAAAGCCTGCAGAATGAGTACCTTCGGGCAAACGGTGGTAGGCTTTGTTCTGCTCTCACAAATGGACCCGAGGGACTTATGAAACATTCCAAAGTGTAAGTGAAAGCAGTATTAAGTCATAACTGCATAGATTGTTTAGTTCCCAGTGGGGCAAGAACTAATGGAGAAAGATGAGACCAGGTGGGACTCCTGGCTGGGAGGGGATCATGGTCCATGGGAAAGCTGCAGGAACCAGCTGGCCTGTAGCTGGAAAAAATAACAATGAAGCAAGGATCAAACGAGAGGAAAAAGGGTGTTTGGTAAAGTACAAAGCTACCCAGAAGCTGTTTTCTATCCCTTATATTGGGGTTGTCCCAACAGTTGGATGCCTCAATGTTTTTGTATTTGTGAACTTCAGTGTTGCGGTTCAGATCTTGGGGGTGGCGTGGAGGGTTTCAGTGGTATCTCAAAAGTGTGATTTTTCATAACTGGGCATCAAACTCATGACATGTCCTTGTGTCGAGCTGTCTGATTTTTCTGATATAGAAGGAAAGAGAAGACCTAAACCACAAGAAATGCAACTAAAGTTAAAATCTCCTGAAGGCATAGCAACTGCAGGGAATGAAGTGTGTTTGTGGAGTACATGCGTGCGCAGGAAGACGTGTCTGTGCAGGTGGACGTGTGTATAAAATATCATCTGTGTGTCTGTACAAATAAGATTTCACCACTTTCATCAGATTGTGTTTTAATTAGAATTTTGTTTTACTTTCCTCTGCAGTAAAAATACAAGCTGTTGTTTGTTTGGCCGTACAGAGCTTTCAGCAAACTGGCTGGCAGCACCCTCGTGTACTTCATATAAATGTCTCTTGGTTTCTCTGAATGATGCAGATTGTCATGTTCAGTAATGTTTTTTGGAAGTCTCTGCACTTCACTGTACTTTGTAACCATCTTTTGAGAATATCATGAATGTAGAAAGATGTTTCGTAACTACTCGGCAGTATAAAAGCCCAGTTTCTCTCTGCTCCATACTTAGTGTTGTTGCAGGTGTCTTACGTGGCTGCGAAGCAGGTTTGTGGGATGGTAGCAAGGTATTGCCAGCAGTAGTTTAAACAGAGGAAGCATAAGCTGAAAAAAAGCTGAGAAAGCTGCTTGGTGCTTAGTCTGTTTTCAAGGCAGAAATATAATGGCCAGAAGTTCTGCATGTTTTATGCTCCTCAGGAGTACTAAAGAGCCTTTCTTTACAAAATACAGTCAGCACATGGCTTTCTTCCATGTGTTTTCCTTCCTATCACAGAGAAATGTGATTTTTTTTTTTGTCTTTTCTCTTGATATAGGGTGATTCTTACCTCTGTAAAGTTGGAGCAGAAATCAGCTCTTCTTTAAAATTCAGCTTTTCGTTACAACACTAATTATTTCTTTCTCAGATGCTCAGTGAAAAGGAAATCTTTGATGAGCTTAACACTATAACAAGCGCATGGGTAATATGGCAATGAACATGTGGAGAAGTCCATATATGTTCAGTTTAAAATTTGTCATTGATGCTTCTTAGAAAAGTGGAAAAGAAGAGCTTTCATGAGATCTGTTTCCCAACTGTCTCTACTGCTAACTCTGTGCTTACAGAAAGAACTAGAATTTGGCTTAGCAGTGGCAATGAGTAGGATTGTTGTTGGATACGATAACTGACTTTAACGTTTCTGCACCTGATGCGATATGGGGGGAAGTTTGCTGCCAACTCGTTCTGATACATACTTGAAAATCATTTCTATGTACTTGATTCCCCCCCCCCCCCTTTTTTTTTTTTCCTTGTGGGCTGGCTGTTTATACTGTTTTGAAGTAGTAACATGGACTTCAAGAAGTACTGTGGAAGCATACACTAGTGGTGGTCCAAGATGCGAAGGGAACTGGAGCTCTGGTTAGTGCTGGGTGAAGAGCTCTATACAGCTGAGATCTTTGGTTCTTGTTTTCCTTAGTTTCCTTAGTATCACTGGAGGTGGCCTGCTTTGTTCCTCATCAACATAAGGTGCAGATGTGTATACGCTGCTTGGTTTCCTAGCATGACTTTGAAAGCTGGCAATTTTTAGCTGTATTTTGACAATGGATAGTAGAAGATTCTTCTTTTCTATGTGTCATTTTCTAGGGTATATGCCACAGCTGTCATGGCCTAAAATCACTTTTGAATAACGAAAAGAGGAATTACACTAAGAAAAAAGAATCTGGAGAAACAAAATCGTTACTGAAAATAATCCAGAAAATCTAGGCTTTAAGAAAATAAAGTACAAACTTCACTAGCAAGGTCTTTGGAAAGAATAATTAGCAGAACTGGGAAAAACTTGCTTTGCAGTCTTAGGTTGAATGAGCCCCATGGAATTCCTTACAAGTTAGATTTTAACAGATAACTAGATTTTCAGCATACTCAACGTTTTTGTAAGCATCAGTTTTTAGCAAATCTGTGCCATGTGTGAAATCGTGTAGATAAAATTATGGTTTTGTTGTAAAATAGCTTGGAATGAGGCCACTTTGGAGCATGAAATGGCCTCTCTGTAGATGAGGACTTCCATAAATCCACCAAAAGGGTAAAAAGCCAAACGTTACACAGTGCCACCACTGAGGTTTCTTTCTTTGAGAAATGCCTCCAAGAGTGACATTAGACATGTGTGTCGTTGCCAGGTCACTCAAAGCCCATTTATACTCTGAAAGTCCCATTCCTTATGCAGTCCCTTATGGTTGTGTTTTTTACTGCTGCAAAACAAAATTATGGCAGATATTCAGAGAGACTCAACTATGGAAGCCTGGAGAAAACTCCTGTTCAGTCTATTGAATATAATGGGAATTGTGATTTGGAAGATATAAGTAGCTTTGGGCTTCAGTGTGGGTAAAGTAGGTGTCAGTTATCAGCCCGTGATGGTGTTGTGGTTGTGTCTTTTGGCATGGCTCTTCACTGCCACAAGTATTGGTATATACTACCGTAGGTTCAGGTGAACGAGTAAAATATTTAGTTTCCCAGTGTTGCAAGCATTGGGATAAGCTTAATAAAAGTTCTGGTATTCCTATTTCTGTCTTACGCTCTCAAGTGTAAGTAACAGATTTTCTGCTCCTGAGGTGAACCAGAAAGTGACCATGGAGCTTGGAAAAAGTGAATTCTTGCCAGCCAGCCAGCTTTTCCGCCTTATTACAGCCTTTTTCTTGGAGGAACTGACGCTGTTTGATTTGGGGTGAGTGTGGAGACATGGTATTTGCACGTACATGTCCAGGAGTGCCACATTTGTCTTCCCTAAAGATAACATGGAGGTGCTAGGGCACAGAGGTGGCTGCGTGCTCCGCGCATGTTGGAGAGCTGACGTACGGAGCCGTCGCGCAGGCAGCACGCACCTGCTGTCTGCAAGAGTGCCTTGAACGTACCTGACAGGTCAAATTGCTTTATTTGCTTTGTCAGATCAGACACGTGGGGGTAGAAGTGTGGGTGCTGGCTCCGTGTGGCACTGCTTCAGCTCCCCTGTGTGAAAGGTGGGAGGACTGAAGCATCTCTAGGCAATCAAATCACTGCAAAGGCTCGACTCCGAAAAGTGGTCACTTCTCAGAATCTTCCTAAACTTTTTAGCAGATTCAGGAAATGGAGGAAAGATAGCTACAGCATTTGATAAGCATTAAAGCTTTTGGGTTAACTTTCTGCTTTACTGCTTTATAAAAGGTGCTGTGATACAGGAGAAAAATCCTGCCTGCTACTCCTTTGACAGTAGGAGAGATGGTAATAACCAGGGGAGACGGAAAAGCTAGCTGAGGTGGACTACAGCCTCTTCTGTTGCTCTGCAGTGTGCTTGTAGAACGAACATAATGAAAAATCCCCGCAAAGGGAGGAAAAAAGGGAATGGCAAAATAAAAATGGAGCCGCTTCTGCCTCCAGCCCTCCCTCGCCAGCTTGCTGTTGGAGGCAGCAAGACGTGGTACCTGCGCGGCCACGCTGCGACCGAGCGCTGCCACCAGCACGCTGCTTTGAGATGCTGCTTCTGGCTGCCTCGCTGGTCACAGCGGCTTCACTAAAGTGCGTTCTCGTCCGCCCCAGCCAGGCACCGGTGCACAGGATTTCTCCCGTGTGAGGTGCGTTGCATTTGGAATGTCAGCACGGTGTGTTTGTGGCTGGAAAAGCAGATAGCAGGGACCCAGGGGAATCTGAAATGGAAGAAATAGTGGCATGAGAAAGGCTGGAACAGCACAATAGGTTTGAGGAAAAAATACTGTCTCTGCATGCCAGCTTGCCACCTCTCTGACTCTTCTTTCCCACTTGGCTCCCAAACTTGGAAGTCCACCTCCCGGAGGGGCATCCTTCTCCCTCCCTCCTTCCAGCCTTGCCACCTCGAGGGAGGGAAGGCTGCTGCCGCTTGCATTCACACGCTGCTTGCAGAGACAGAATTCCAACCTGAAATGAGTGTATGGTAAAAAGCCCGAGGAGAGCTTGTAACTGGTTGTATTGAAAGCTTAACAGCTGTCACGTAGAGTATATATGTACCCCCAGAATATAAGCCATGTTCCTCTCATCCACATCTGTGAGGGTGTGCTGTGGGCTGCATCTTGCAAGAGTACTCCTCTCTATTTTTTTTTCCACTTGGCTTGCACAGTCTCATGCTCCCCAAAGTCATCTTTTATTTGGAGCTTTAATTCAGGAATTCAGTTTAAAAGGACAGTTTTGTAATTAAGACTATTCAAAAGTAGCTGTGATTTAATAGGAAGAAGGGAATGATAGACTAAAAATCACCCTGCATCCTTTTATCTGCAATTTCTCTTATTTCTTTCTTAAACCCAATGTGATTAAGCCATGCCACTACACCGGAATGCTAACTGGCGCGTACTTTAATGGAAATCCTAAATTGTTCTAGGCTGTAAACTGAACTCTGTTATTTTGCATACCAGCATTTGATGCGACCATAGTTCTGGGCTTTCATATAACATGAGAAATAAGTCGATCACAAATCTCCCTTCTGCCTAAAATAGCAACTCCCATTGAATAGAAACATTGCACGAGGAACACTTAACACGCTGATGTTTCCAGTTACCTATTATCATGGCATTTTGAGACTGAAAGAATTAATTTTCCCTTCTTCAACTGTGATTGTTGTCAAAATCAGTTCCTTCAAAATATTTTACTGTTTCGTTTGGTGAAAAGCAGATTATTTTTTTTCCTAGACACACCAAACTTTCATAATTTTAATTTCCTGTGGGACATGAATTTTATTTTTACTATTTCTGCTCCCTAGCTTTAATAGAAAGGTTGTTTCAAGCTAGGAAACCAGTCGTTAAGCCTTCGCAAAGCCTGCATCAGGAGCAAGATGCTAGTCTGCATGATTGGAGATTGAGTTTAATGTGCAGAAACTTCTAAAAAGGAGAAAGGACTCTTTAATCTAGTAAAGAAAGACGTATAATGAGAGTCAGGGGCTGGAAATTCATCTGAATTTCTTCACTGTATATGTGAAACCCTCTTCTCCCTGTGGGGAATCTGCTGGTTGGTCTAAGAGTGGTACTGAGCCAGCTGTAGTGGGCTCCAGGACCCAGCAGGTAGTGACCAGAGAGTAGTTCCACTATTTGTGAATTGAAGTTTGGAAATGCAGTCATTTTGTGAACTCCTGAGAGTCAGTGAGTGTTCTTCCTTGTTCCATGGAGCGCAGTAGTGCTTGCCTTTAAAAATAAAACAAAAAACTCCATCAGTAGTCACTTAGAAGTGAGTAAGCAGTGGATAGGGAAGTGTTTGCTGTTCAGCAACACCAGAGCTACATACGCTGAGAGGCTTTCATGCAACTAATGGGTAGTGCAGAGCTGTAGCCGAAGGCTAAATGAAAAAGGCTTCAAGTCTTTGGGAGGGGAACATCTGTAGGCAGCAAGATGCAGTCACCCAGACTTATTACAAAAGCCATGGCTGGGTTGTGTAATCGAATGTTCAGCTAAGGTATGGAAAAGAGATGTCTATCAAAAGAAGTTTAAGCTTTTGGCATTTGGGGATACATTAATTTATATCTGTCCTGGTTTGAAGCTTTCTAATTTGTACAAACATACTTTTTTTTAGGTGTAAAACTTGAAACACAGGGCTGCAGGTTAAGTCAGTCTTTCTGAGTTCTTCAGTATTTTCTCAGTTCTGTAAGAGACACTTAGGAGATGTCCAGCCCCAGGTGCCTGAAGTTAGGGGAGGGGTAGCGTTTCAGGTCCCCGCTTCAAGTTGGAGAGAATAGAAATTGAAACCTGTGCTTCCAGGGAGTGCCGTGGCCTCTTTCACCGTTGTAGCACCTCTCTTGTGCTCACTCTCTTCCTGCTTTGCTATTGGCACATAAACCAGGTACCACGGTACCACAACTTGAGCAGCCGGCATGGCTGAGGCATTCGGACCATGGGGCTTGCGGCGACTGGGAGCACATGCTGGGCTGGAGTAGGTCTCCTCCTTCTCCAACAGCCTAGGGGTGAATATGAAGCCCTTGTGTTTCAGTTGCAGCACACTTAGGAGCTCACTGCTTAGGAGGTTTCTAGGACCATCCTGCCAAGTAGCCTGGTGCTGTACCTCGTGCGCGAACCCAGCTCTGTTACCTCTGTGTCAGTCCACGTCCCCACAATGGAGGGCAACGAGCCAGCTTCCTCTCCAGGTTGGGTAACTCGGCTCCTGTGCAAGTCTTGCCTGGCTTTGAAGTTAATGAGCTACAGTAGGATAACTGGCTCAAATCCAGGCTTACAGCTGCCAAAGGAGGTATAGATGTACAGCAAAGATGGTACAGATTTGGTATAAAGAGCCCTGCTTTTGGCACCCCAGGCTCCCGCATTGCCGGAGGAGCTGGATTGCCCAGTGCAGAACAGTGACAGTTTTAAGGGGATTTCCAGGGTTGGATGTGGCTCTTGGTGGTGCTGAGCAGTCCAGCCCCTGGCTTCTATGGTGGGGCTAGGCCTCTCGTACAAAACATAAAAACGTTTTGAAACCTCCTTGTTAAATGACAGGAAGATTCAAAGGGATGTAACTTCACTTTGGCACTTAATTGAAAAGCTTAACTTTAAAAGGAGTTTTCGTAGAACCTATTTATTCACATCTGCTTTTGCTTCCTTGCTTTACTTAATTGAGGGGCAATTGCAGAATTCAATTAAGCAAGACACCACTATGGGGATTCGTTCAGTGCTGCCTCTTGATCTTCTAAACTACCAGCAGGCAAGTGAGATTTCTAGGCTGGTGAAATCTGCAGTGAACATTTTGAAAATCTCATATGACAGAGAAAAAGTGTGAATTTCAGGGAGCAAAATGGTCAGAATAAATATGCAGCTGTATAAACGCCTCTTCGAGGGCAATTTCACACTGCTGTAATTTCAGGTTTGCCTAGAATTTTTCTGGAATAGCTTTCAACATCAAAAGCGCAGGAAAACACATGGTTATCTATTTCAATGGGAAGCCTCCACCCTTCAAAAGGAGGCTGAGCCTTCAGAAATTTGATTCCAAATAAGCATGTAATTATTTATTCCGATATTAAACTGTTTCACAAAAGCATGCTTCTCTCTGAGGAGGACTGCAAATCTGTGCTTTTGCATCGGTGGCTTAGTGACTCTCGGACAACCGTAGCTGCCGAGCAACCCCATTGGTTTCAGCAGAACTGCTTTGTTAAATTATTGCTGCCCAAGCTGGGACAGGTTTATCTGCCTAGTTTTTCCTCAGTGAATTATGCTCCCTTGTAAGATATTATGAACAATTATTGCTGTTAATAATGAAACTTCAGTAGCATCTCAAATGCTGTAGAATGGAATTAGTTGCCTTAATGCAAACAATTGAAAAGAGTAACAACATCTTCATTAAAGAGATTTGGCTCCTCTCTGATTCAGAAGCAGCAGCAGCTTCATTTGAGAAATATATTTTAAGCGGTATCTGTGTATAAGGAGGTAGAATAAATGCCATGTGATCAGGCCACAGCTTTCAGACACCTGAAAGGTAGGCAGAAAGTTGCCATTTTTTTAAATTCACCACATGGTACCTGTTAGTCTAGCAGCTGCCTTTTGGGGGATCCATCACAAAAACTGCTAACGCTGAAGCACAGCCCGGGAGGCTCCGCTGAACAGAGATTTACTGCGGTGTGCTCGTGTTTCACTCGCCCTGTGCTGCACCCTGCTTCTGCTCACCTGCATCTCAGGGGTGCACCAAACATAGCAGGCTGTTTTAAGAGCACAAACTGCACCCCGTAGGATAAATTGCTTTTAAGTTTGGGCAGATACTGTCAAGTGTTTTGTAGCTGCCATGCTTTGGTTTTGTTTTTATTCATTAAGAAGATAGGCCAGGTTTTCAGCTGGTGTAAAGTGGTGTGCCTGGAGATTTATACCACTGGAATACCTTGCCCACAGTGTGCTGGTGTAGGGAGTTGTTGCTTTTTTGAGTAGTCTTGAAAACAAAGCTTGAAAGAAAAGGCAGAATAAGGCTGGAAGGGTGCAAGGATCATGGAGACCCAATTAAGGAGAAGCTGGAGGGAGAGGCAAAACAAAGCAGAAGGGCTACCACCATGACAAGCTCTCAGTCCGCCCGTGCCTTCTCCACCTCCAAGCGCATCAGGACAGAAGCTCCCACAGAACTTCCTCTGAAGTCTGCAGGCTGTGGTGCTGGGCATGGCTAGGAGCAAGGAGTCTCTGCTCTAGCCCATTACCAGAGAAATCGCTGCAGCGTAAGATGCCATTAGAGAATTGTAGTCATAGCTGTCCCTGGGTGTGGCTCCAGGCTCACATCACAGCTTCTGTGAAGTCTCTAATAGGGGATCACAGGCAGCAGGACAGAAAATCTGAAAATATTGCCGAGGAGGCATGGGAGGCATGGCTGGAGTCACATCTGCTCCAGCAGAGTCGGGTATCACACGGGTAGCCCAGCCTGGCTCCAGCCCCTGAGCCTGTTTTGGGTTTGCTTCACAGGCATCAGTCACGTCGTGCGAGTAGATCTGGGGAACCGCCGTGGCACAGAGCCGGGGTACCCGTGGGGCAGGCAGCTCAGACGACGAGCAGAGCGTGGAGGGGAGCAGGGGAGTCCTGCATCCATGTGCCTCTGGCAGTGCGGCATAGGGTGTCCTCTGGAGACAGGCACGCGGTCAGACAGCAATCCCAGTAGCCTCCGTGACCCGTTGGAGCCCTTGATATTGCATTAAACATAGCAGGTAATGCCCGTGTCCTTTCTAAGCCAACATCACCTGTTTTGGTATAATGGATTTGTGTGTGCCAGGCTGCGTTAACTGTTGTTGCGTGCAGAATGGCTGCTGGATGTGCATGCCCAGTAGTTGCGTGGCGAGGAAAAGGCTTGTGAAGTGCTTGCAATTGCCCTGAATCTGAAAGAAGCTATAGCATATAAATCACAAATTTATTCTGTTACACAAAGCTGTTATTGAGCTAGAGGAAAATAAGAAGCCATGCCTTTGCTTTGCATGCAGTGAAACCAGCTTCCCTGAAAGCTGTTCTTTCCTCCTTTGCTTTCACTCTCCACCAGAAACTCCCCCCCCGCAAAACAACACAGTTTCAGAGTTGCACTGTAAGCAATTCACCTTTTCCCCCAGAAATAATGGGTGTAAATCAACTAGGCATGGCATTAAGCCCACTTGTCAATTCCTTTAATGTTTGTTTATGCATTGTTCTGAAATTAATCTAAATCTAGATTAAGTTTACAACTCTAAATAACAAATCTGAATATGTTAGGTTTACCTTAACTGATTTGATTTACCAATGTTAAGGGATTTGAAAGAGTCATCAGGTAGAACGTACACTTAGGGGCAAAAAAGCTGCTTTACTCAGTTATTTGGGCTTTCTCTTGACAGCTTTTGCTGCATCACCTGCATTTAGATGATGAGAGGATGGTATTCCTTTCTCCTCCCTGCCCACTGTCATCTCCTTGGTGGTTGTTGTAAGCAACGCGTCTTTCTAAGCATTACACTGAATGGAGTCACGCCTATTGCAACCTGGCTCCGTATGGACAAAATGTGGGAACAGATGTTGTATTTAATACATGAAAGACAGCCAGCAATCTAGGACTAGGCTTCCCTGAAGGAGACAACAGGGACTTCTTCCTCTGTCCCTTTTCTCTACCCATGAAAAAAAATAATTTATTGCACTTGTTTTCCTCTTTGGAGCAAGGACGTTGCCATTTCATTTATGAACTCAGAAGGGAATGTTCAGTTAACTGAAGTGTTTACAGCCTAATTGCTGGAAAAGTTTGAAGAAGAGTTCCAGGTCTGGACGAGGCAGGGTGCTTCTCTCAAAGTTGAGTTCAGCCACTATCACTAGGTCGAGCCAGCAGCCCCTAGCAGTTCAGTGAACAGGGAGAGGGGTTTCCTTAGGCAGCATCGGTACTGGAGCATGCTGAAGGCTGGCTGCCCTGTTTGGGAGCTGAGCAATTAGAGTGGAGTTTGTTACTGACAGTAAAACATGGAATTCCAGGGGTTTTCATTTCTTCCTTTCTCTGAGGGAGATTTACAGTATTTAACATATTTCTGTAAGAGGTACTGTTCAAGGTCATATCTTTGTTTCTTGTAGTTGTCGATAACCCCTTTAAGAGGGGGTTTGATGGAAGTATCTGAAATTGGGTGGATATGCCAGAAGGTAAACTGAGTCTAAGGAGAAAAAGGAGAATACATCTGAGGGGTTAGATCGTTTCCTAGAGCAGGTCACCTACCGAATGGGCTGGTGTTCTCATGATACGACACAGAGGACAACAGAGGAGACTTCAGGATCATCACCCCAAAACCACGGTGTGGGCAGTGGTAAGGTTTCCTCCTGTGTTTGAAGCCTTCAGAAGAGACCAGGGTAAGCATGTTGGTTGGTGTATCCATAGGAAGTGCTGCTGAAGGACTCAGTTCTGCAACATGGCTGCTGGTGTTTGAGAGGTGATGTGGTGCAGAACTGGGTACCCTTGTAGGAGGGAGAGGGAACAGCAGGAGGGAGGGATCTAGACAGCGAGTGATGGAAATGCCAGGAAGGCGTGTTCTCAGTGGCCTTCCAAAAGTCATGCTGTCATCATGTTAAATAACGGTATATTTTTGTGCAGTGATAAATCACCGCAGCAAGTACAGCATTCGGAGGAGTAGTAGTTATTTTTTAAAAGTCGTATCAATGACTCGTCTTTCATATTTAAGATGATTTGCTCTTGGCAAGTGTTACTCAAAATAGTGCAGACGAAAATGGCTTTTCTTGATCTCTGAGGCTCAAAATTCAACTGCTAGTGCTCTCCTGGTGATCTCAAGTCTTTTCCATATGTAATGGTTACAGAGAGTAATACGCTGTAGAGAGAAATAGCAGAGTATTGGTTGGGAATAGCTCTGCTTTTCTGTGTTCAGGGTCCAGGAGCCTAGCCATACAGCGACTTGTGTTTCTTCTCTTTCTGGTCCAAAGTTGCAGCAGATTGCTAGAGATAAAATACTGACAGGGTAGTAAAAACCCTGCAAAGTAAATGATGAGGGATAGCTTGTCGTTAGCAAATAATGTTGTAGTATACAAATACAAACGTCCTCTTGCACAGCAGGGAGAAATAAAAAAGTACAACGCAGAAAGTAAAAGGGATCATTAACCGAGCAAAGAACACAAAAGTATTTACAAACACTGCAAGGGAGGGAAAGAAGAGAAAGCCCTATCCCATCCTGAGAGAACTGTGAGCATACAGCTGATCCTAACACTTCTCTGAAGAGAAAAGATGTGTTTTTCATTGAGCTGCTGGTCTGGGACCCAAAGGAGCTGAACTTTTTTTCTGACCCCTCAAAAGTTGCAGTGTGACCTTGGGCAAAGCCTCAAATCCCTCGTCTCAGCGTTTAATGACAAATCGCCTTGCAGGAAGAGCTATGAGCCAGTCAATGGTGGGGAATGGCCAGGAATTCTGCAGCTGAACGTTTTCATCGAGAGGTTGCTCTGTCATGAGAACCCAAACTTTTAATGGGAACGTACCCGTTTGAATTACGGTAAGGCTTGTTTTGGCTTTAGGATAGATGTTGGGCAAAACGAGAGAGCTCGGCCAGAATAGCCATGGTCCTCCAAGCTGCGAGGAGCTGGTGGCAGTCACACTTCACTCGCACTCGAGGGTATGAGTTTCTCTGAGGCTGGCTGAGTCCTCTGACCCGTGACACCTCTCTTGCCTAATTAATACAGCGTGATGCTGAGTGGGGCCGTGAGCCTCCCCCAGGTGCCAGGACTCTCTGGGCTTGTAGTGTCTGCACATGGCTGCTCTCAGTTTTCTTCCCCTGCCAGACCTATTAACTAAGCAGTGATCAGTTAAGCTGTTAATTAGGAGCCGATCGGTTGGGTAAGTTGGGCTGGTGACAGCGAAGGCAGCAGAGCTCGTCTGCAGGCTTGTTCTCATTGAGAGCGGAGAGCTGTGTGCCTGCCTTCTTACCTTGCACCCCCAATTTCTTCTCCCCTGGACTGCTTTCCCCTGCTCACTGGCCTGGGCCTCCCTCTGCACCCTTCCTTGAGCCAGCTCAATAAAATGGCAGAGAACTATCTGCTTTTTTCTTTTTTTTGGCCTGATTGCTGTTTTCCGTCATGTTAGTGCATCCAGGCAGGGCTTTGCTATGAGCTAGAGCCAGCAGAAGGTAGCAGCAGGAGTGATCACGCAGGAGGAGGGAGATTGGGAGGGAGGGGGCATCCTTTTTGGCAGCAGAGCTGATACATCGTCTCATCATGTCCTGCAGAGCCATACCCTGCCAATCACCCAATTAAATGGTTATATTAGAAGGGCATGGATGAAAGAAGAATAACATTGGTAGCCAGAGAAAAATAAGATAAAATGATGTTCTGGAAGCAGTCCAGCTCTATGCTGTATAGACTTCATGCTCTGCAACCCTGGCATCACCTTCTTGGTGTATGAATAATGAATTGCTTGCCATTTTGACAGTCTGTCCCAGATTCGGCTCACCTCACACCAGCTAACTAAAAGTCAAGCCTCTAGTGCCAAGGTTGTTCTCTTGGCTCCCTTTAGAGATGGAAAAAAAA
>VXAL01017831.1:208167-261964 GCA_013399475.1 Chauna torquata | reverse complement strand
GGGGGGGGGGGTGCACCTGGGAAGTGATTTATGCAGCCTGACTGGAGATGCGGTTTGTCCCTCTGGAGATGCCAGTGTATCCCAGCTGAGTGCAGAAGAAGCCTGGACCATTACCCTTGTCCAGGGAGAAGACTTCACTGCTAACTGCAGTCCTGTGTGCAGCTTTGGTTCACTGGTATCTGGGCTCAGTCCCTGGTGCCTGGGCACACCACCACCACGTCTAACACCTTCCCTGCTGCTCGTCTGCATCCACAAGCCCTGATGAAGGCTGTGGTGCACTCCTCTGTCTGCAGGGAGGACTGGGACACCTGCCCAGGGACCCTGAGTTGTTTGGAAACTCAGGCATCTTCCTTGGCAAATGCAAGTAGTCCTCACGCCAGGGCCTGAATGTAGTCAGATGAATCACACCTTGGGGAAGCGATGGTGGCTAAGCACAGCATCTGGTGTCATTCTGGATGCTCCAGGGAGTGTGGGTGTCCTGGAGCACCTGTGTCACAAATTCCAGCATTAATTGGGTCTCACAGCAATTGCAGGGGATAAAATCCAGCCCTTGACTCCTGTGCTTGGTCTGGGTAGGCACCGGAGCCACTCATGTGATGGACAGTTTTAGACGGTTGAAATTAATTGCCTTCCATCTCTGTGTGTCTTTGGCACATGCTAGCAGGGACAGTGATGGTGCTTCTGCCTTCGGCGTTGTCTTCTCTGTTTTGGGACCCTGCTCCCTACTCTCCGACGTGCTCCTGAAAGGGAGGCTGCTCTGAGGGTCGATGTGCCCTGCTGGGAGGAGCAGGGACTGTACGGTCCCACAGCCCTCGCGCAAAATGTTGTCCTCCATTAGGTGCCATCAGTGTCCTTGGAAACGCAAAAAATGAACTGGAGGTCAGGGCATGTCTGAACAGATCATATTTGGTTAGCAAAAGATTATAACTTGGGTTATTAGTTTTTCTTGCATGCCGTTTGAAATTGCAGGTATGCTTTGATGATTATTTTAGAGTAGCCCCACTGCTCCAGGGGTCTCCTAATTATTTGAGTATATTTTATCCAAATCCATCCCCAGGATGGCTGGTGCAAGTGTGCTCGATAGAAGAGAGAATGTAAATGAGGAGGGGAAATTCCTACATGAGAAATCCAGATGCAGTTGAGTTCTCAATGGTGTTTGAGGCTGTGCATTTATTCTGCTACGTGAGCAGTGGCTTGATCTGCTGCAGGATTGAGTCCTAAAACAGTATATGTTACCAGAATACTCTAAAAGCTTAGTGCTGGTAATGCATAGCAAAGTTTCATTGAGTGGGAAATGGGGGGGGTTGGAGAATGTGAATAAAATCAGGAACTGCCGAAACAAAACAAGCCTTTGGTTACAGGACAGGTGCGTTTTCTGAAACACCTGATAGGAAACAATTCTACTGGGCTGTGACTTGAGGATATATACTGTCAAATACTAGTTAAGGTTGTTCAAACTTTTTACTTTGGTAGTCAATATGATATTTTAGAGTTTGGATGATATTTAAAATTTGAGTAGAAGGCTTGCAGCACAACAAGCGGTAAACAGTCCTAGTGTGTACCAGAGTGCTCATTATCAAGGCTGCAAAGTGTTTAGAAAATGAACCTTTCCTTTGCAGATTATATTTTTTAAAAAACAAAGCGTGAATCTGGTAGGGCTTGTTATAGGAAAACAGAAGATTACCAGGGAGGTATTAGTAGACTTGATGTCAGTAAATAATTGGGTTTGTATTTTGAGGATATAATGTTCTTGATTGAACTGTTTGCAGCTTGAGATATCCAGGCTTTTCATATGTATATTTGCATGTGTCATTCTGTTGTTGCAGATAAATAAGCATGGAGTTCTTTGCATATATAATAATGTTATTATCAGTTCTGTGATAAGGCTAAATGAAAGAGCATTCTTTCTTTCCTCTTGATGCAGTTTGGCAGCCAAAACATCCTTTGGTGTAGCAAACCTGAGAATAGTTTCCTGCAGTTTTGTGTGAAAGAAGAAGGGGAGATGAAGGTTAAAGGATAAAATGAGCTTCACGGTGCAAGAGGGGCTAGGAAAACACCCAGATCCAGCAGTGGAGAGGAGGAAAAAAGACGAATGTATTCGCAAGTGTTGGTCATTGATGCTCAAATTCCATCAAAAAGAATAATCTCCAAGTGTTTGCTAAATACTGTGCTGGTACAGAGCCTAACGAGCTCAGCTTAAATTGCCTTATAGGTCACAACAGAAATTTTGACACGAAAAAGCAACTAGAGTTTCCAGTGTTTGAAATTTTATTATTAGTAGATGGGGTGAAGCTCAGGATCTTCTGGATTTGGAATGGGAGCGGATACCACTGATCACGCTGCCCACATGTAATAACAGTCGGATAAGGATTGTCCCCAGACAAGAAGCCAGGCGTCGACAGGAACATTAACGTGTACTACTGCAGCTTCCACAGGCACTGCCACCTTTTCCTGGCTTAGAAAAAAATTTAGATTTATGGATGATCCAGCTTCGGATGGTCCCTGGTAATATGTAAGAGCTTACTGCTGCAACACTGAGACTCTTGCTTTCGTTTCCTCTCTAGATAATAACTAGATAGCTTGCAAAACTCTCATGATGCTGAAGAGGGAAACGTCAGTAGTGAAGCCTTTACTCTGTGTCACTGCAAGTTGATCATGTTGCTAGCGGGCTGTCATACAGCAGGGGAGCGTACGTGCTTGCACAGGCGGTATCTGTCCATCTCCAGTGCTTAGGCAAATAGTGCCCAGTGAAGGGAATAATGCTTCTTTGCAGTTGTGCCTATGGCAAAAACTCTGGAAATGCAGTGAGCAGGTTGGATGATGGTCAGGTTTGAAATCATCATCAGTGAAATTAGATCCTGGAAACGGGGGAACGTAGAGTGAGCCAAGGAGCAGCGATACTTAAATTAAGCAGATATTGATTTCACTGAGGCGAGCATCAAGTTTTATTGATTGAAGAGATAAATATTGACTGAAACATCCTCACGTGTTCCCTAACTGTGCTGTTGTCTTTCCTCTGGAACAGTTTTCCTTCATTTTCCTTGTCCCTGTAAGAAAATAGTATCTTAGCCACAGCTGCTCTAAGCTCCCACTGCTTTTGCAAAGCCAGCATTGTTTCCCAGCTCCTCTTGTAAACATCAAAGGAACAATGGCTGTGAATTTATAAATCAATAAAAGCCTATACCCAACAGCTATTAACAAACTAAAAAGATGCTTGGAATTCCAAACAACCTCTTAGAAAATAATAACAGAAGCCTCTGCAGCACTATCAAGTTCTTGGCTCCTCTGACACAAAAACCTTGAAACCACATTTTAAGAAAGTGATAATTTTCACTTTTTTAAGGGAAAAAAATTACCACCTCATTCCTGATGCTAAAACAGTTGCTGTGATGCTTTTTTGTGAAATGACAATTTATTACCTGTATGTTATTATCAGTTTCCAAGGGCACAGAAACTCTGCAAGTAGTGGAGAAGTGAGTAGTTGAGGGGAAGAAGCAAAGAAGAAAATATGGGACAGATAAAATAATGAAACAATTCTTTTTGAAGCACACAAACTATACAAGTGGATAAACCCTTGTCTTAATGTTATGAAAATTCGAACATTTAAAACTTTAAAAAGCAGTTATGTGATTGCAGTATGTTCATCTGGGAAAGTGCACTTTAAGGGAAGAGGACTTTTACTATGGATCTGGCATTTAATTTCAAATGAAATCTTTTAAAAACGTGCAGTATTCTGATCTACTTCTCAGGATGGATAAAGTACCTGAGGTTCCTCATGCTGAATTTGAAAGAATATAATAGGAAGGCAGATTAGCAAGGATCATATGATAACACAGCAAGGAGGAAGAGACCAATGGCTACAAGTTCTCTCCAGGCAAATTCCTGCCTTCTGAAGCACCAAATCATTTTCTGCTGAAAATACCTTCATGCTGGATTTTAAGGAGCGTTGAAATCTGGAGGCAGTAAGACACACTGACTGCACTCTGTGGTTCTGGTGGAAGTTACTTCTGTTATCCCAGTGTTGTCTCAGACCCTCGTGTCTGAAATCTCCAGGTTAGGCAGGTAATGAGAAACACGCGCTATGAGTTTAGACCTGCATTGTGATAAATTATAGAGGGAGATTTTGCATTAAATTGCTCATTGGCTGATTTCACTGGAAGAAAGTGTAAAAATGGCCCAGATGGGAAAGACCAGCTCACAGCAAGCCCCCAGTCAGCAGAAACGTTAAGACTATGTTTGGGTTCATTAGCACTTTGGGCTCAAAGGAGAAGTTTTGAGTAGAAAACCCACAAACACAGAATAATAGAACAACTCCAAGGGGGAATAAAAGAGCCTGTTACCATGAGCAGTGGGATGGTAGTTTTGGAAAGAGCATCAGACAGAATGGCCCGGTGGCGTGCCGGGAGGAGTTCGGTCCATCTAGGCAGTAGGGAATAGAGATGTTTTTAAGGGCTGACGTAGCCAGCTTTGTAGACTGTTTGGTTTTTAAACTTCTCTTTCTAACAAAAATAATAATCAGATACTGTTTAAAATAAACCAGCAGGACCAGGCTGCTGTCCCTTGGCTCTGAGGTCTCCTTTCTGGTGAGTAGAGGCAGTGAGAGGGACGCTGAGGGCTTCTCTGGGATTGAACACAGCCCTGCGAGAGCAGGGAGATGCTGCATACCACATTAGTTCTGGAGTTATTCCCTTCCCGCCTTCATTTTACCAAGTTCTTCATTTGTTATTTCAGGTCTGTTTCTGTTAGATGATACCAGAGCTGAAGTTTCTCTTACCATGTGTGTAGTATGGCATGGTAGGACTAATCCCTTTGACGTTGCACCTGCTTGTTCTTTAACAGACTGCATCTTCTGCTCAAATCTCTGGACTGGTGATTGTGCAGAGAATTTTGACATAGGTAAACATTTAGCTTTCAAATTTACATTAGATTCCTTCATGGTTTTCTCATCAGAAAACCCTCAGTTACTGATCAGTGCTTTTCTGCACCGTAGTCATCCCTGGCATGAAAGCCACAGAACAGCTTTTCTTTTAATGTCATTGTGTCAGACATGTTTTTTTGGCATGGGGGGAAAATAAATAGCTGCCTTGCTCTGTTTTCCCAGAGACCACCCAGTTCAGTTCCTGTGTTCACCACTGGCGGTTTTCGTGATGTAATTATTGACTACGAGTGATAACACAGTGCCGTATGTGTTCTTGTGGAAGAGGTTTTTCAGAAAATATTGCTCAAGCAAAGGGAAGGAATCCCATTTTAAAACTCACTGACATTTTCCATACAGCTTTTCTCTTTGATTGGCATATTTAATGTCCCCAGAAATCATAGCATTAGCTTTGGAAACGAGAAGACTGCGTTAAGGGAAGTGACCTA
This sequence comes from Chauna torquata, assembly GCA_013399475.1. Lineage (NCBI taxonomy): Eukaryota > Metazoa > Chordata > Aves > Anseriformes > Anhimidae > Chauna > Chauna torquata. Next base: position 256,600 of record VXAL01017831.1, on the reverse strand, counting down.
ACAAATCGGGGACTGGGGAATGTGTCAGGCTTGTGGTATATACTGTAAAAGGAACTACAGTTTTAGAAGAATCATGGCGTCCTAAAACTGCAAAATTCCTGAAAAAAAACGGGCACCCCTGAGCGTGGTCACAAAGTGATGAGTTGGGAGTAACTCCGATCACCTTCAGCCTAAAATTCCTTTGCTCAAGGTAAGATGGGATGACCTCTTTCAGTCTAGCAGAACTGAACTGCTGTTTTTCTTATCACCAGATACCACTAGTGCATCTCTCACTTAGACTTTATAAAAATAGTCCTGAAAGTAGAATTTTTATTCCTCTCAAAACGATCCAAATTCTTGGAGACAGATGTCTTCTCAGCTTCTAAAAAAACTTGAGGCTTTTCTCCCTCTCTTCTCACATCCACTTAAAATGTCGCCTGCTGAAAAACGTGGTTGCACTCTCAATACACGTGGCAGCACACAGACAGTGCTGTCAGTTCTGCAGCTTATCTCCTGAGGGTGTGTGATCAAACCAGGGCAGGTTGAAAGTCACTGCCAGTGAGAAGTGGCATAAATTTTTCTTTCTGCTGACTGCAAAATGGGTGGTGATAACTTGAGACCCTTAACACAGGCAGGATTTCTGTCCTTACTGAAACTCTAGTGTGTGCGTGCACAAATACCTAGAGAAGAGGAAGTCTGGAGTCTGCTTACAGGCATGCCTGGGACAGACGCTGTTGAGATGTGGCCCGAGGAACAGACAACCGTTACTCCTCTTTCCTTCTGCTAACTTCTTATGTACCAGATATTTTTTCTGTTCCCATAGCTTTCCACCTTCTGTGGAGGTGAGCACAGGGCTTCAGCCAAGGTGGCCTTGCAGTCGACTGGAGAGCTGTGCAGGGAGAGAAGGACTGTGGGAGCACATTGAATGCTCAGGTGATCTAAAAAAAAATTAAAAATAAAAAAAAAATCCCGTAGGATTAATGTTAATTTGCACTGGCTGTGAATTTGTGTGCTTAGTGTTCGGAACGTTTAAGTGCTCCCTGCAAATTTATTTCATAGCTGGTTATTTTATTGGTCTTGATCTTCAGCTATCTAAAGCTCCCTTGTATTAACAGGGATGTGGCTTTTCCCACACCTTCCTGCTTCTTCCTTTCAGCACCCTTGTCAATAATAGAGAGTGGTGTAACATGGACAGGAAGTAGAAGTGTAATGGAGGAAGATGTGTCTAAACCAAACATCATCACAGGAAAAAAACAGTAACGTGTAGACATGGATCTTAAGTAGAGACAAAATAGAAGACTGTTATGAGTACACTATTATGAAGTATATCATGAGATTCTCAGCAAATCAATAGACATTTGTGAGTTTAATTAGCAATTAGGTCATTGTTTTAAAGCAGAAGGCATATTGAATTTGTTTCCTTGCAGCACAGCAAAATTGTAGAAGTAAAAGATGAAACCCTTTCAATTCAAACATCGCTGTAACAAAGGTAGCACTGGTTCTGACCATTGCCTTGCGATCTTAGGTATTAGATTCTGTCTGTTTTCATAAACTGCTGGGTTGCATGTCAGGTCCAATTTTGGCTCTGTTTTGATATATTACAACACAGACTGCTTGAATGCTCTGTCATAAGTCAAAATATGGGTGCAATGGAAGGACTCATTTGTAATTTAATTTCAAGAGGGAATACCTTACATTAGTAAGTCAAACATGATCTGATTCATAAAAATTGCTGTTGTAAATCCATACAGAAAATTCAAATAAAACCTGACGTTGAAAGTTTGAAATATCACATTCATTTCTTGCTTCTTCCTGTTGTTACTCATAATTTCATAACATTGTGAGACCAGAAGAACAAACTTCAAAAGAGAAAAATTCTCCCTTAATTTCTGGTCACTTCAGAGCCACAGAGCAATAGGAATCATTCTGGAAAATCCTGTTCCAGTGAGGATTTGAATAGATCTTGCAGACCTTAAAATAGGGTGAGGTAGTTCTAAAAGGATTCAGCAAGCATCTGGTCTGGCCAAACAGCCAGCCTTCTGATAGCAGCTCTGTTCTGACTGATCTCCGCAAAACTTTTCTAGCAGTACAAGTGGAATAATATTTATTTCATGAAACATATCTGCTTTCAAAGAATGCATGCATGCGTGTAGTCTGTTTATAATTATTCTGGCTCCTAAAGAGATCCCAACAAACTCTGCAAGTTGGGATATTAGTGGAGGGAGAGCATCTTGTGGCTGCACAGCACGCTGTGCACATTCTAGCAAGTTTTAGTAACATTTGCATAAACAAAACCCACAGCCAAAATCAATTCCCAAATTTGTAAACAGTCATCTACCTGCCTCCCAAATTAATTGCTTTATATAGGAAGGAGTAGGTGCTGGGATGACTTTTCTTAGTCAGTTGGACCAGGCATGGTTGCAGACTAGTTTTGCTAATGGTTTTATTGACTCTTCTTCCAATATTTTCCCCTTGGCAAGTTTCCTAATGTGCCTATCCATTAAAACTAGGCAGTGAAGTTGGAGGGTAAGGATATGCCCGTGCACCGTATTTTCTGCCTGTTGGACAGACCTGACCCGTTCCACTTCTCTCTCCCTTTTCCTGTGCAGCAGCTCCTTAGCTCACCTCTTCCTTCCCTTTGTGTCGCTTGTCCTTTCTTCCCTGAGAGCTCTTCCTTTGTCTTGTCCTATGCTTACATGAGTAACTTACAATTAATAACTTTGTTAGGCTGTTGTGAAGATTTGGTTAGAAGGGCTGTGAAGAGTTATTCCTCCTTCTGCCAGCGTCTCCTCTGACAGACTCAACTGCTCAGGCCTCTGTGCCCCTGCTGACGAAGCCGGAGGTGAACGCAGGCTGCGCACCCGAATTGTGTGACCGCGTTCGTGTTTAGTGTCACTGGAGAGCTCTGTCTCTGTGGCTGTGCCTGGGGTTAGTTGAGCATTTCCATCCCTTTCAAGACTACAGAGACAGAGCTGTATTTTTCAGCTATGTGTTGCAATGCCCATGGTTACGGACAATGAAAAGAAAAAGGGAATTGTCGTGTTATTTGTCTAACCTAGGCTACTGCTGGCAACCAGAAGTGGCTAAGCTACGTCTTCTCTGTGTGCTTGTGCTGAACAAATTTCATGAGAATGTCTTGGAATTAGGATGGGTGTGAAAATGCACTTGAAGTTTAATAGAAATAGTTTAATACCATAGAAATGATATTTTGGAGCTACCAAGTCACCAACATACCATTTTTTCTTATATTGTAGTAGTTTTCAGCTGAAGCTCTTTGGAAGAACAAACTCTATTTGAAGCTAATGGCTCTTTTTATCACTGTAAGTCACATACAGCTGAACATTAAGTGCTCGGATAAGACCACATGGCCCTCAGATCTATTCTTACAAATGGAAGAAATAAAAAACAATCTCGTATCTCATTCTTTGAACCTGAGACAGCTAGTATGTTGAAAACTCTTACACCAGACCTATTTTTTAAAAATGTTTTAAACTACTGTTTCTCTCTTACGTATGTCCTCTCCCTCAGGAAGTGCTCTCTGAGATGTTGCAGTACTAATCATCCCCATATAGTTTGTCCAACGTGATTCCTTGTGCTTGAAGACAATGTTGGAAGCCCAAGTTAAATGAGACAGTTAATGTAAAGTCATGCATTAAACAGTGCCATCATATTCTTAGTGTGATGCAAAACTAAATATATGCACAGCAGTCTTTATATTGCTTCTGGAACAGCGACACAAAACAGAAACATAACAATTAAAAATAAAGTCATGTATAAGAGGCAGTGACTTTGCAACGTTGTTACAGCACAGAAGAAATCAGAAGTGATCTCTCTGGAGCACTGAAGTCTCTGTTTACGCTCTCTGTTTACGTGAGGATTATAAATTGGCCAGGCTCACGTTTTGTTTTAATATCTTTGAAGTACTGTTCAGACATAGGTTTCTGAGAATATTTGAGTTTTTCTCATTCTTGACTATGTGTGAATCTAGTTTCAGTCAAGTGTCCACCCGTATCGGAGACAAAATGTTTCGGATATACAAAAATGAATCATTAACAATGTTTTGTAATTTGTAAAGTATCTTTTGAATATTTTAATCTAGCCTTATTTTGCTTAATTGCTACAAGCTCCAGCTAGAATATATTTGTGTGCAGTTCCTTTTCTGTAGAAAAGAGAAAAAAGAAGTTTTTAGAATTTCAGGCTACCCAAAGATTAAGTTGTCTTAATTTGGGTTTTCTAAATAGAGGGAACTCGGGTGCTTTCTAAGGTACCATTCCTTGCTGTTTTGACACCAAAGTCAGAGGTGAGAGTCAAACTGTAGGCATTCATTAAAAACAAATTTAGTTATCCAATGAAAATAAGCAGATTGTGTAAGTTTTGCTTATTGGTACATAAAAGAAAACTGTGAATAGAAAATTAAACCACAACTACATGTCTTACAGAACCTTGTGAAAATTAGAGCTGAATTCGGCCTCCTTTTTGGCTTTTTAATTCTTTTTATTCTTGGCTCTGTTAGGAAGAAAAGGGTTTTCCCTTCTCTTGAAATAAGCGACTCCCACTGCCTTGTTTCATTCTGTTCCCTGCCTTACAGTAAGTTTGTGTAAGCTGACTGATTCTGTTGTATTTCTAACGAACGCACTGCCTACCAGGAGAAGACATTTTATACGGTGTTTTCCAGCATCCTCATCTGAGCTGCGTTTGGAACATGAGGCTAGAATACAAAGTAGCTTAAGGAAAGCATGGTAAAAAGGCGCTGGTATTCTGTCAAATGACTTCATAAAAATGACAGAAAATATTACCAGAGGAGTAAGTTAAAAGGTATCGTTTATTTTTGATAGGCATAACAGTTTCCTGTGCAAAATCGTAGCATATCTGAAAAAATTCCCATCTTGGTCTCAAATTAAGGAACCATGCACTTTAAAACATTAGCTGAAGTTTATGATTAGTGTGCATAGATGTGAAGCAGTTGTTTATTATTCACCAAATAACACAGGATTCGCTGGTGACATGGGGAAGTCTCTTTGAACCCCAGGGAGGTATTTCCAGTGGGTAATTCCACCTACACAGGAGTGAAAGACAGGTGGCTTTCTGGAGGCTCCTGTGCTTCTCTGTTGACAAGTGAGAAAGCCCAAATGCGTGGCTCAGACTGACTGGCTAATTTTTGGATGGTTAAAGTTAGGTGAGTCCTGTCAGCTCCCTGATGCAGCTCCTTATGAACGGTCGAGCAGATTTTCCAGCAAGCCTGGAGTCCAAATTCCTTACACCAGTGTTACAACACCTCTCTTGGCAAACTCGGATATCTAGTTAAGAAGCCTGCTGCTTGCTTGGGCTTTGAGTTAGCCTTAAACTTTAGAATTCTTTGCAGTTTTCCTGGGCTCCATTTCGAGCTTTTATGGCTTCTTGCTTTCAACTTCTGACTCTTTCCCTGATTTCTTGATGATGGAGTTGTGCCACGTCATTAACTGTAAGATGTTTGGCTGTAAATGCTCAAAGAATGATGGATTTTATTACGGTGCTGTTGCAGCTGTGTTGCAGTGGCTGTTTTTAATATATTATTGATGCTCTAAAACATTATTTTTAATAGCATTGTGCACTAGGAGAAGAACATCAGGTGAGTGGCAGCAAAGGTGAGGAGGATTTCTGAAGCAATAGTCCCATAGCAAGTTGGTCTCTCTGAAGTATCTTTTTGGTTGAGCATGTGCACTCTTTTCACTTTGGGCCATTAACTATGTAGGAAGGATTTATTGCTGGAAATGGAGGATAATTAGATGTAAAAAAAAATTCACATATCTGAAGAAATCACATGGGTAGAAATTTACATGGAAAATGTTTGTTTTTTTTGTCAGATTTATCTAAATGAATTCCCTGTGGCAGTCAAGCATCAGATGTTGCAGGTAGCTGGGTTTGTTTGGCTGAAGTGGTTCACCCACTCTTTCCTCCTTTGTGTGCTTTGAAAAATAAAAATAAAACTGAAAAATTAGTGTCATTTCCAGCTTACAGCCTCTCTGGGCGATTCCAAAGCTAGAGTTACATTATGCCACCATACATCTAAGCTTGCTGTCCTAGGAAATGAGGAGTTTGCTTTCCAATTTTCTGTTTTCGCAAACAAATTTCCAAGCATATTCCTTGGCAGGATGAGGGTTCAAGGAGGTCTGGCATGTCCCCAGAGGTAAGTGCATGTGATGTGTTACTTCCAGAAGGAGATCTCAAACCTGGCAGAGGACCAGAGGGGAGCCAGGTAGCATCCCAGGTCTGGACAGTGAAAACATCATAAAAGAAACATGTTGAAATATTGATTTTATTAGCCAAATTAAGGCTTCTGAGGTCTTAGTTCACCTGCTGAAAAGTGAAAACGGGGTCGAAGATGCTTGTTTATATGCATATGTTTGTAGATGGGGACAAAGAGAAACTCTGCAGCCTGACATCACCCGGAGGAAGTTAACGTTTCCCTCTTGTTTTGTGTTTTTAAAGAGAAATTCAGTGCTCTGCCTTGAGTTTTTCCCTTCAGAGGAGATATCTCCCAAAGGGCCAATAGCTTTCTAAGGCTCTGTGCCTGCACATGAAAGGCAAACGGAATGGGATATTGCAGACTCTGCTGCTTGAGCTGGAAAGAACAAAAATTTGCCAGACTTCAGCAGGAAGAGTGCTTGCAGGCTGTGTTTTGGCCAGCCATCTGGTATACAGGGGGCCAGGCTGGATAATTTCACGTGCTTAGATTTGATCATATCTTCTGGCTAGTAAATTTAAAAGCCAAATGCATTAACACAGGTTTTAACACACATTCTGATCTAATCGCGCTAAAGGCAATAGGATAACTCACCCTAGCTTTCATGCCAGGGTTTCACCCTGTGCGTTCCCAATCCTTTACAACACTAGCATGGGTCCTGAAACACGTCTCTGTAAACAGGATGCTTAAAATGTCGTGAATTATAGTAACTCCTACAAGTACATCAGACAGTGACTTCATGGAAGAGCGTAATGAAATAAGCAGGTGAATATCACTGTTAGCGCTGGTTTTTCTGTAAGATCAGGAAAGCAAAAGGCTGCTTTTAGCTCAGAGATTTGGATTATTCAGCTCAGGTTCAGGATACGTTTTCTTCAGGCTCTTCCTCTTTGTTCATAAGGCTGCCTTATGATTACACCGTGACTTTTCACAGAGTCTAAGTGTGAAACCATACCGCTTCCCACCGCTGCTCTCTGTCACAGTGCGTTTTTGGGCCAGCTCCTCCAGACAGGGAGGTATCAACACCGTTCCCCTCTTACATCCAACCTTTCTCCCTTAGTTTTAATGCCTTGTTTGAAACTGAGGGTTTTTCTGCCTTTGGTGCAGATCAAACGCTTAGCAGAGAACTGACTGGACTTCCAAAATGGAAAGTTTCTCTGGTGGTCACGTTTTCTGTCAGAAGAAGGGCTAACCTCACATTTACAAACCCTGCCATTTTTCTGTAAATCTGCTGTGATCCTCAGGGTTCTTCCCAGTTGTTAAAGAGATTTTTGTAGTATTTATACTAAGTATTACACTATCCGTTTGAAACTTCTTTACCCTTGTCCTTAAAAAAAGGTAAAAGAAATCATTTTGTAGGTGAAAATAGAGAGTTATAAGCCGTGCTGCTACTCTTTCTTTCTTTCTGTCTTTCTTTCCCCACGTTTGTCAGTAAGCACCGTATTTTTGCTTGCTTTCTTTGTTTTCCGTCCTGAAACTGTGTTCCAGCAGCTTTCTTGTTAGATTGAGAACTAGTGAAGTTAAAGCTCAGTTCTTGGTGGCTTGAAAGGGGAAGAAAAGCCCACAAATAATTGTTCCTCGTTTACTGAAGTTGGAAGCAATTTCAAGAAGTCTCTTGGGTTTCTAGTTGGCTTGTGTCCTTTAAAAAGGTGCCCTCGGAAGGCTAAAACCGAACTATATAAAAGGAAAACATTCTTGCGAACCTTCAGTCCTCAGAAAGAAAGCAGCCTTCACTCCATCTACATTGCAAATCCTGACCCACTGCTCTTGTTTTCTTTGTGCTTCTGTATGTAATTATGAAATACTAATTATAATTTTTACCCACTAGCAGTACAACTCACTTCAAAAGTAATGAAGTAAGGCTTCTTTATTGCAAACAAGCAAAACATTTGCTGCCGATTGATCTCCTGTTTTAAATTTAGTGCTCTGTAAAAATGTTGAGATTGTATTCCAAGGTGAGCCAAAAATCTGGAAATGACATAATTTTTCACAGAATGGAAGTTCTCTTTTATGACAAGCTCTTGTCCTCAGATACAGAATCTTTAAAAAAAAAAAAAAAAGGGAAAAGAAAAGAGCACTGAAAGAAAAGCATGGATTGTATTGCATTTATTGTAGTGTCTCAGGGTTTTTTCTTAGTATGTGGAATCTAGTTAATTATAGGCAAGTGACACTTTGGATTGGTTTTCCATATGTTCTATGTGTTGCTTGCATGAAAGATGTTATGCAAATATATCATCAACTTTGGCATTAGATCATCTTTGCTTGTGTTTAAAAATAAATTAATATTGCTTTTAATCATTTTGGGTTATAGGAACAGAAAAACGCATTTGCCATACTGGAAACAGCTCTCAAACTGGAGCATACACTTGCTTGTATGAGATTCTTGTTCTTTTCCTAGCCAGTAGCCAAAAAAAAAAAAAAGACAAACCCCCAAACTATGGCCATGTCAGTCTATACTTTGTTGCATCGCGTGAGATACAATTATTATTATTTGCCTTAAGGAGTGCATGCCATGGTATACTAATTGATTGTTACCTAACTACTTGTGGGTGACACTTCTCCTTCACTGACCTGCCGAGTCCTTAGTGTGCAGGCGGGCGGTTCTGCCAGCACCATGCGCAGGAGCAAGCCCCGGTTTGCACAGGCGAGCGTATTGATATTATCCCCCTTAAAGAGGGTGGCAGGGCTGAAACCCAAGGAATTACCTAGCAGAAGGATAAAATGTCAGAGCTGGAAACTGAACCTTTCCAAACAGTTGGGGCAAACTGCTCACAGCTGCAGCACTGCAGTTTTTCTGCATCTCTGTGGCTCATTGGTCTTCTTCCAGGGGAAGGACATTTTAATTGCCTCACATTTTTTTTTCTTTTCCCCTGCCACCCATCTGAAGGAAGCTGCTGCTTTGCTAAGGAATTTAAGTTGTATTTTCAGAAGAGGTTCTTTGTTTTGTTGTTATGATGAATCTTTAACTGCCAAGTAACTGATACTATTTCTGCTGGTGTTAGTGGAGAAGTGCCTCTGGTTCGTGGTGTTAGTTCAGGTTAAGCAAATAAGCTTCAAGGGATCTTAGCTAAGCTGCAGGAAACCAACTCAAGCATTTGCATCTGTGCCACAGTTGATCTGCAAATACTAATTTGGATAATGAGGGTATTATATGCATGGAGAACCAGTCATCAGCTGTCACATTTAAAGTTACATGGGTGAAATATCTGGGTGCATGCAGCATTTTTTTTTTTTTTTGATTCTTGTGAGAAGTGATCCATGTCTTCAAGTGAGGGTCTTCCTTCCAGTTTTACCTTATTCTGTTACTTTGAGAAACTCAACACAAAATTTCTGACACATGAACAAGAAAATCATAGCAAAAATCATAACAAAACAAATCTTTCATTAAGGACTTCCACTGAAAGTGTTGGCCAAGTAAAGGATTTTAGTGGGTGATGTTAGATCCAAAACTTGCCTTTTACATGTTTTTAATTCTGGAATGTCCTTTTTTTTCACAGTTACCCTCTCTGTATTTTTTTTCCCATTTTTTAATATTTCTATGCACAGCACGAAGGGTATTGTTAGTCTTTTCACTTGTAAGCCCTAATACTACAGGGCAGTGTATTTGAGTTGGTAGAGAAGGTTCAGGACCATGGTGGGTTTATGCCCAGCCCCTTGCCCAAGGTCCCTGAGTCTGTAAGAAACAGACAAGAGATGCTTCTTGTAGTGCATGTATAGCTGAACCCCTGAGACTGTCTATCAGAAGAGTGTAGTGCTCAAGGACTGCCACCAGCTGACGTGGCTCTTTATACAGGAGACAAATACCAACCCAAACTGCTATTTTCTTGAAAATGAAAGTTAACCTGTGCATTATTAAGTATATTCCAGAAGTCTTCATCAGCCTGCTATTATTCATATTTTTAAAAATCTGGTAATATATTTTATTCTTTTAAATTAGTATTCAAAGGTAGAAGAAATTAAAGCCTAGGAATAAAGGTATTAGTTATCTCAATATTTTCACAGCTTCCCAATAGGCACTGGTTTCACACGTGCTCCGAGTGGTTAGCATCGCTTCAGAAGTCGGTGAGGTGCTGAAAAACAGAATACCAACTTCACTTACAGTAGCATTTTTTTAATCCAACTAGATGCTAATCTATTGTAGATGATAATATTTACCTGCCACCCCATCCTTCCAGGGACTACTCTGAACCCTACTGCCATAGGAAAGGTGGTATGTTCTTGAAACATCTTCTGTGATTCCTGCCAGGAGCTAATGACAAATACAATCCGAATATTTTTTTTTTTCTTTTTTCCTTTCAGAAGGACGTTAATTTTGGAAAAGTAATTTTATTATTGGCATTTAGGCAAAACTGCTTCTCCTTCCATAAGTCTTTTGACGTGCATGGGACAACAATTGGACGTAACGTAGCCTAGTAAGCAAACGTTCATGTTACTCAGTGTTTCATCTTTTCATTTCCTGTGAAAGATTGCTTAGTAGTTCCTGTAGCTGCAAAAAGGCCATCACCTTTGATTACATAAAAGATATGTTTTAAAGCCACTAGTTCATGAATATTTTGATGGCAAGACAGAAAACTAAAACATGTCTTTTTTGGGAAAAAAATCCCCTATTACGTTGCTATTATTAAGCATGCATGAAACACCAAGCTATGAAAAAAAAGTGAAAAATTTTGGGGAGAGGCTTTGTGTAAAACTGAGAGGTTTGTATGGTATGCAAAGATAAAGCTAATTTCATAGAGTATCTCACACTCTGAGTAAGGGTTTGTAAATCAACCGCAGTAATAAGCAAAGACATTAACCACACAAAACCTTTTAATTAGAATGGATTTTCTTTTACTGAGAACTGTGTGCTAAATTTCTTGTTTAACACTTTTAAAATCTGTAATAAATTTGTAGAGCCATAGGAAAATGTGTATGGAAAGGACCACCAAGTGTCTAGTCAATCAACTGGGGGCTTGTTGCCAAACTAATGGTTTAAAAAAAAAAAAAAAAAAGGTAAAAAGCAGGAGAGAGGTTGGGATGTGGTGACTGAGGGGCTAGCATCTAATTTCAGTCTTTTGCAACTGCAGCTCTGGCCCTTTCCTGCTTGTCCCATCCATCATTGGCATGGGAACAAGTTTTCCGTTTCCTCATTACATTGTTATTTAATGGGAAGCGATCACAATGTCCCCTCCTTGCTCTTCAGGCTAACCAGACCCCATTCATTCAGCTTTCTGATCTTCCAGTCGCTCCTGTGCATGTATTGCGTATGGACGTTTCATTCAACCACAAGTAATCCAACAGCTGCATGTATGGCATATATACAGGCTGTAGAGTTACATGCAGTGATTTTTATAGCAAAAGATGGTGTAGAGTCGTGTCTCGTGTGTGTGTTTGTGCATCACTTACATGAAGGACAATTTGACATCATGGTTTCCCAAATACGAACGTACTCACAGGCCTTCTTTTCTTCTTATAGCTCGTGCGTGCACCCGTTGATGTACTTCTTAATGCCTTTCTACTGGAGGAGAAGTTGTTAATCCACACTGTTGTTAGAACAGTGTCCCTAACAACATCAGTAATACGATGGCATTCTAGAACGTTGCTGCTGTGATATGTAGGACCATTGCTCTGAGATACGATGATGCTTTCGTATGAAAGTCACCCTCATGACTGGTCACTGAAGTTCTTCCGTGGAGAGGAGTCTATGAAGGGAAATGTGATTTTTCAGAAGTGCAAGAACGTGTCTCTGTTTCACTGAAGGAGTGCAGTTGTACCTTACACAATTTAGTTTCTGTTTTGAGGATGTTAATTGCATGTTGAGCTGTGTCCAGCACTGAATTTTTATGCATGCATAAATGTTCTGGAAATACCAATGTAGCTGAGACGCTGCTGGAACCTTTTAATGAGTATCCATCTAATAACAACTTCCTTGGAAGGAAGTGCTTTCAGAAACTTGCCAGGGTCTGTTTAACAGGAGCAGTTTAATAATGAGGAGCAATCGGTGAGGCAGACAAATTAACAATGTGCACGAATTTGTATTTGCATGCTAAGTATATGCCAACATTAAAATCCCTTAACAATAAGGCTGTTTTTCCACCTCCATAAAGCCAATTATTACACACACTGTGCTGTACTGAACTCTCTGAGTTCCCAGTCAGTTTTATACTTAATGCTGAATGCTTATCTTTATTTCAAGACCTGAACATTTCTGATAATTTGGTGCCAGAAGAATCGGGAAGTGTCTGATGTTACTCAAAACTTATAAGTTCTGTAGCATAGAAACATTGTGTAATACGAGGAGATAGTCTCTCCTTGCTGCAAACAAGAACAACGAAGAAATGGCAGCGTGAACTTAACCATAAGCCAAATTTCATCTTTTCTGGTCTTGTCAGAGCAACAAGTTATCTTAGGAAGAAGCTAAGCAAATTCCGTATTGTAGATTAAATTGTGTATATTTAGATTTGTTCGGCTGCTGAAGTTTTGGGATTAGGGTTGAAGGAAGAACAGACAGAGCATTAGAAAAAGTAAACTGGTTCTTCAGTCATGCTCAAGATTAGAAGAGTGGTCACAAAACCAGGTAAAGTAAGAATACAAAACAGTTGTGTGCTGCCGTGTAAAATTGACAGTTTGAGAACCTGTTAAATCTAGCAGTCGTTTCCACCTGCATGTCTGTAAAATTTTAACTAAGACAACAAATTTGCTTGTAGTATCTAAAGGTTCTTTACAGCCGTTTTGAACCACTAAGAATACTGTTGGTTTTAATGGTTTTCGTACTACTGCTCTATTTGCCATTTCTACGAAAGTAAATGATTCAGCAGCGTATCTTCAGGGTATGTACATAGGCAGAGGGGTTAGTTCAGCCATCAGGCACTGTGATGTTTTGCAGAGAGATGGAAAAAACCTTTGCTGGCATTTTTATGGCTTGCAGTTTTGAGGCAAATCCAGATTCTGGCAGGGCGTGCTTTTGCTGGCGAGGTGCAACGCGGGACGTTCGCCCAGCTCTCCTTCCCAAGCCACACTGAAGCCTTCACCAGTGCCCTGCAGCGGAGCACTCCCCACAGTGTCAGGTTTTATAGAAACTTTTTGGGCAGTGTTGCCCTTGACACAACACTGCAAAGCTCTCTGTGCTGCCCTGTCGTGGCATCTGTGCTTGGGGATGCGCTTTTGGGATTCTTTCTGCCACAAATAAACATATTAGACAAGTTCCCTCGAGGGCTGACTTAGCCCCTTTACCCTATCAAGTTCATAATGGGGGAGTGGAATTTCGCTCTTGAATATTATACAAAGTGTTGTGCCTCGTGGTGTCCAGAGCATTTTGACCTGCTCCTGTGTTCTGTGCTCGGGGTGGCTGCTGGGCTCAGAACACGCGCAGTGGGGCTAACATCGGTGGCTGAGCGAGCCTCGGCGCGGCGGAAGTGCTTCAGCTGCGCTAGCTAAGTGCCTCCCTTGTCTTGAAAGGGTTTGCCCATCCGGAGAGCCTGTGTTTCTCTACCAAATACAGCAGTGCGGTGGTAAAAGCCATCTACTGTTGTGGAGGTGAACCCAGCCCCTGCTTCCTGACGTGGGGCGGTTCGCGTGAACGTTCTGTTCCAGGCGCTCCGGTTGATAAAATTACAAAATAAGAACGCGTATCCAAATGCTTAGCTGTTACAAGTCGAGGTGCCCCACTGATGTGCACAGAGCAACAAGTCCGGGCATTTTTGCCAGCTTAAAATCAGACTCTCATTATTTCTATCAGTTTCAAGAACTCCGTCTTCCTCTTATGGCTAGTAGCGCGTTACCTGCTCCTAATTTAAATGCTTTTAGGAAGATACAGTCCCTGAAGCCCACTTTTGCCCACTATGCTATAAGTGAATTAAAAACCAAAGCAGAGCAGCCTCCCTCCACCTTTTTTCCCCAGTTAAAGTGAAGCTCAAACCATAGTGCAACCCTAGCAATGCTTTTACAGCTTAGAGCAATGTTTTTTCATATTTCTCTATGGTTTTCTCTAGAATTCATAGATACTAACATAAATTCTTTCTTTCTGCAGGCACTTCTGGTTACGCGTTTGAACTCTACAGATCTTGTAAGTAACATTCACCCCATGGAAGTATGTTCGGCCCTACTGTTAAGAATTATGTATGTTTGGGTTTTTGCTACTGACAAGGTGTTTTCACTTTTTTGGACAGGCTATTGCTTCTGTCATAGGTGTGGAGTCAGTAGCACGTGCTGTTGCTGCACACTGGAAGTAAAAGAGGAGATAATATACTTAGAAAAGGTTTTGCAGGGATTTAAAAAAAAAAAAAAAGGATTGGTATGTGTTCAGCCGTCTTATTCAGTACATTTTGTTAATTGAATCCGGCACAGTCTGGTAAATGCAAAGGGAATAGGAACTGTTGTGCTCAGAATCAGCATGGTGTTTTCAGTGGTAAAACAACGGTAGGAAATCCTAAAGAACAGTATGGATTTCATGGTACTGAATGTGCAGCAAATATCTAACATGGTCTTCTAGAGGTGTGAATCATCAGCAGATACATGCAAAGTGGAAGAATATTAAGTTGGTGAATCATATTTGAAGTTGAGATAGGGCTTGCTAATGCCTTTATACGCGTCCATCCACCTTCACACATGCAAACACGCTTTAACTCTGAAGAACATCCTGTAGCTCCTGTAGCCAGAGAAAAGTGTTTTGTATCTGATATGTGTCCAGATACTATCTTGAACCAAAGATCTTCCTTTTGATACCTTTTGGAGCTGAACATTTCCATTACACGTATAATCCTTGCATATGCTCAATATACATTTCTTCCTTTATCTTTCTACAGTACTAATAATGATATTACATCTATTATACCCTGAGAACAAAAATTATCTTTATCTGTCTGACTTTCTAAGCTGATTTTCCACTTCTGCTTCAAGGGTTCTTGAAACTCAAAGCTTGGGAGGTTTGCTCTCGGGCAATTTAAATGTGGGATCATAGATGGAAATACGTTGTGGATTTTTGCAGCCAGTTATTTGCAGCAGCTGCATTTAACCCTCAGTTTACCTTTCTCACTAACTAGGTTTTATAAACATTGGAAAGATATCTGTAATGTTTATTCAAATAAAACAACAACGGGCAGCTGTTCAGCTGAAGTAAATTGGCACACTTCTGTTGAAATGGGTGTATTTTACCCCGTATGAGTGTTCAGCTCCAATAATTAGCTTAAACAGTGTTTAAACCTTTGGATTCAATTTCCTTGGGGAAAAACTGAATTCCTGTTAGATGAAATGTTAGTGGCAAAAGTGTTCCAAAGATCATGAATATGAAATTGAGTCCGCTTATGTAGACATTTCACAAATTCCTTATGTGAATTACATCTATCTGCTAAGGGAATAGATAAAATACTATGTGACCCTGAAGACTGTGCAGATGGCATGTTACAAAGAGCAAATAGTTCTGGTCAAAAAAAATTGCGGGCAGAACATATGTTCAGTTGTGTTCATGTAAAATCATGACTATCAAGCCTAATGAGAAAATTTGCAAGTAGCTGGTGGACATAGCACATCTCCAAGATGGTCAGATCAATTGCTCATACCAACTGGGAGTGCATCTGGAGAACATTTCCTCGGGGGATCTAAAAAAGCAGAGGTATTGCTGGTAAATGCTGCTTCACGTACCACTGGAAGTGAAATGTGGTGGAAGGGAGAAGGAGCAGCCACTGAGCTGGGGTATCGGAATACTTGATAAGGGCAGGCGATAGAAAATACAGTAGTCTGTTTTGAAATATGGTGTATGTAGATTAAACATATTAGGTGTAATACCTTCTTTATTAGTCTAAGAATTAGTAAATGCACAGCATGTCACAGCCTCTCCTCAGACTTCTGAAGCTCTACAGGGAGATATTTTCTGATGTTCCATCACCTTGCAGCAACAGTCTGAAAATCAAACCATTCACTCAAACTTCGGCTATTAAAATTAGACTCTGAAGCTAAATAGGTTAATAGGCACCAGAAATACATCAAATATACCAAGAGATTTAAAAACACATTATACAGAGCTGTAGAAAATGTAGCACTGATTCCGAATAGGAAAGTATCCTGTTAGACATGAGCAGATATTGTCCACCTGACTTGGTCTTTCCCTGCCTTCCCAGGAAAAGGGACAGAACTAAGCACCTATCAGAGGGGAAATACTAACGATATGTTATTTGGATACTTTTAATACAGGCAAAGCTTAGAATTTAGTCCAGACTTCAGGAGCCTGTAGATAAAAGGTGAAGGCCGTTTGGCAAATCTCTGCATTTCTACCTGACTGTAAAGCTTAGGTTTGTTTTACTCCATTTCCTGTTTCTGCTCGTGAGATCGCATTGCCCTGCCACCAAACAGGCTGAAAGCAGGTCTCCTGGCTGCTGCTCCGGGGAAGAACAGCTGTCTCAGGAGCTCAGTGGCTGGAGCGGTTTTGGTAAGGGCCTAGACTTCTAATTTCGTTCTGGAGGAGTCAAGGGACCTGTGAGACTTAGCTGTGCACGGAGCATGCTTCTGGTTTGCTCTTGCTTACGGGGTTTGCTGCATTACAGTTGTATTTCCTTTCAGTAGTGGTGTTACACAGACACTGAAGAGATGAAAACGGTGATTATGGTATTTGCTGATTTTACCCACCTAATGAATTGAGCTGGATGACATAAAGTATTATGAGAACCACCAAGTTCAGTGGGTTTCTCCATGACGGCAACTCAACAATGATAGATAGGTTTGTAGAACTTAGGCAGGCCTAAGGACTATCAGGATTTTAAGTCAGTCCAATACTTTTTCGTTTAGCTGTTACTGAAGTAATCATGTATCTTCTGTGTTGAAAACAGCTTCTCTTAACATAGACATTTCATTCTGTTTTGAAGTCTCTAAGTAGTATTCAACACATCTATATGAGATGGTTCTTTTAGTGGTTACTTCTACTCCTCACTTAAAAAAAAATATTCCTACCGGCGGCAATTAGTTTCAACCTCCAACAGCTGGATCTTTTTCTGCTATTTCTGAGTGGAAAGCTACCTAAAATCAGAAGTAATTTTCCCATGTAATCTGTTGTAAACCATAATCATCTCTTTGACCTTTCCTGAATAAGCTGAAATAGACTGAGCTTCACAGGAGTTTTACTGTTATGTGTACAAAACTTGTTTCCACACATCTTTTTTTGAAAACACTTTCTGATTTTCCTTTCTGTAGTGCACACTGAAAAGTATAGTACTTCATTAATAATCTCATTAATGCCTTTTGCAGAAGTAATACACCTTCTTATAGCAATCCGATGTTACTCTGGTTATACTTTAAATAATGTTAGCTTCAGCATTATTCTGAGATGTAATTAACAATCCACACCTGGCATGACTCGTAAGTACTTGTTGGGGGTATGGGTTCTGTTTTATCACCACTGTCTTGTGTGGTCTATGGTCTTTCATTAGCACCAATTAAGTTAATCAATTCCTAGTACTTGTCTAAGGCCTGTTGTTTGTGCTCTCAGTTTTCCTCATGATTGTTTTCTGCTCTGTAAAACTTGCTTTTCCAGAGAGTTATGGGTCAGGTTACTAACTACAACAACAACACAATTAGGAATGTGAGAGAGCAGTCTGAATACCTTGGTGCCTCTGTGTTTTAGTATGCATGAGACTGGCAGGGACGTGTTACTGCCAAGTCGGATGGGTTTGAGGGATCTAATACAGTACAGTTTGAAAATTTGGGCAACAAGGGAGCATGACCAGAGTAAGTACCAAAAAAGTAAGCAGAAGAATAGAAGAAAAAATCTCTTGAGCTCTCCTTGAGAACAGAGAAAGCACTGTCTATAGCACAGGGGCTGGGAAATGTGTTAAGACACGAGGCACTTCTCTGTTGGTTTGAAAGCAGGTGAAATGGAAGTAACAATGGAGAAGAAGACCACAGCGCTTGGGTTAAAGGGGAGGGAATGCCTCAAGGATTATATACGGGCTTGGGTCTAGTGACAAAAAAGAAATGAGGGGAAGTTGCATATTTCAAAGTGATTTGAAAAGAGCTATCAACTAACAGGTTTTTCTGCAGTTCTTAAATATGAGACAGTTGTTGGACAGAGATGGGGCAGAAGAATACTTGAATCAGGGGAGCTTTGTTTATTCTGGTTTCATGAAATAATGTTCTAGCCTGAGGGAAAGGAGAGACTGGGCTCCAGTCCGTGTCCCAAGGATGGCCAAGCAGGAAACTGAGGCTGATGAATTTTAAGCGCCTTGATCAAATGAGAATGAGCTGAAGTTGTGAGGGCTATGCTGTATTTGTGCAGAATGTTAGGAAGGGACCCAGGCCACTTGTACTGCAGAACCACAGGGCTAGAAGGAGCTCCTGGATGCTACTGAGTCCACCTCCCTTCGCCTGCTCCAGATCACTTCTCCTGATCTCACTCTTCCCCACTGGGTGTCCATCCTGTCCTTCCTGCTCAGTGCTTTGCTACGCAGAGGACTGCACTCTCATTTCTCCAGACAGAAATTGCCTGCAGTCTTCTTTTCTGTGACTCCTGGCTGACTGGCAGGAGTTTCCACCCTGCCTTTCCACTCTCTCCTCCTTGGGCAACTTGGGGCAATGTATCATTCACCTCATCACATCATTGTTTACAACCTTCAGCTATTTCCAATTATCACAGCCTCTTTTGTCATTGTTTAGTTAAGCTGTACGTACCTGCTTTTTAAAGTAGTTTTCCCATTATTGTGTCTCTCTAGCCCTTTATCTTTTTTTTGTTGCTGTTTTCTGAACTCCATCCAATTTTTCTTTCTTTTCCTCCTTATAGTGAGCTGCCAAGAAGTAGTTATTACATCTTCTCAGGGACAGTAGAGAACCCAGAAGGTAAATTGCAGCATTGAAAACAGAAAGAAGCAGGGAAACAGGTTTCAGTGTTGAGTTCTGCATGTGTACTTCAAATCAGTGTTTATAAATTGGAAACAAAATATTCTACAAATATCTCTGAAGGAAGAGCTCTAACCCTAGAGATAATTTGCTGAAGAGGAGTTTAAAGTTACTAGTTCTCAGATGTGGTCCTCACAAGCAGTTAAGCTGAATAATTATGACGTCTTAGAAGACCAAATCTTGCTTTGATATAAGCAAGCAGGACTGAGAATGAAGTCTGTGAAAAATTATTAATTTGACTGACTAGAAAGGAAAGTCAGTCAGACTTTGGTCAGAGGGCTGGGTGTGTGGGCTGATGTGAAAGTACCTTCCTGGTGTCATAAGGCCACACTGAGATGTTTGTGACTGGACACGTCTGGTGATCTGTCTCCTTTTGTACTGTCCAGGATCTCTAGCTTCAATCATAGTTAAAGTGTAAACTCCTTATGACACGTGCTGCAGTTTGGCTTTAGTTCTGTGTGGAAAATATCAAACGTAGTTGTGTTAGCAGAGTGAGCCTAAGTAGGGAGATAAGGTGCAACACGCCGCTCCTGTGCCCGCTCATCTGAAGAGCTTTCAGAGTACAGCTGCATCTCTATTCCTCTGTAGACAAGACACTGCCTGTATTTCTGCAAAAGGGTTGTTTCTTACAGTATTGCTCTTCAAGGAGAATTACGGGATTGGAGAAGGGGCTGTTCTGGGGGAGAAACATGTAGATCAACTCTCAGGATTATTCTCTTGGAATTCCTGCCTCGCAAGTGTTGGTCCCTAGTACTGAGAAAACTAGCAGAGGCATGGAGAGGATAATCCAGTCACGCAGGAGCCAGCTGGGGCAGGTGAGTGGTGAGGCTTTTGGAGGCTGCAAGGAGCTACGTTCTCCGTCTCTGGTCCCTGGAGTAGCCAATAGCTTTCAGTGCAGAAGGGCAGATGATGGCTAAATCTTGCTACAGAGATGCAGGAGACAGGTAACAACAGGGATTGTGTGAGATGAAGAGGAGAAGGGCTCAGGCAGCAGGACCTAAGTAAGTACTTTGGTTTCGTGGAGCTCTTTATGCCGTAGTACAGGGATCTGAGCACCACTAGCTCCTCTAGAGGCAGGGAAACGATGCCAGGAACTGCTCATCAGAGAAATAAATCAGGTGGAGTAATGGGATGAAGGGGATTTTGGCTGTGCAAAAACAACCCATGTAATCACAGAATGGCTTGAGTTGGAGGGGACCTCAAAGCCCCCACAGCTCCAGCCCCTGCCATGGCAGGGACACCTCCAGCAGCCCAGGCTGCCCACAGCCCCATCCAGCCTGGCCCTGAGCACTGCCAGGGACGGGGCACCCCCAGCTTCTCTGGGCAGCCTGTGCCAGGGCCTCACTGCCCTCTGAGTGAAGAACTTCTTCCTAATGCCTAACCTAAATATACCTTCTTTTAGTTTAAAGCTGTTACCCCTTGCTCTATCACTACACACCCTGGTAACTCTCCCCAGCTTTCTTGTAGACCCCCTTTATGTCTTGGAAGGCTGCAAGGTTCTTCTCAAATTGCATGGATAATTTCATGCCAGCACTGGAAAAGTTGTTAAGTATTCTCATGTGCAACATCCTTATCCAGTAGAAATGGGACCTGTTTACTCACAGGTTGCAGTCAGATACGGATAAAAAGATATTTATGTTTTCCCGTTAAAAAAGTAAAGTGGGCTTGTGTTTTTTAAGAGATTTATATTTTCAGTGAGGGCATTTTCTTCCCCATTAAATTATTATTTCAAGGTAAAAGTGAGGTAAGAAATTTCAGTTCAGAATGATTTTTGAAACACTTTCTTGGAATACCAAATAATTCTTTTGCCTTATCATTAGCTTCTTAGAGCAAAGATACTAAGTGATATAAAAGGTTTGCAGAAACTTAACTTTTTCACTGCATTTTTAAATTGCTTGTTAGCAAAAGAGTCCCTGGAATCATAAGCCTCTCTGCACTGCAGCGTGTTATTACACAAAGAAGTCAGCAGGATTGGATGGACTCACTGGTCCAGAAAAGCTATTAGACGAAGAAGATAGCTTGATTATATTTCTCAGCTTCAGTACACTTTTGAAAAATGTTGAAAATGGAAGAAAATGGGATGTTTAGATTCTTTACATGCATTCCTTAAAGGATGCCAGTAGCTATATAGTGCTAGATTTTATCAGCAAAGACAATTGGGAAGGAATGTCTGAAAGGAAGCTTTTGACCTGGTCTCTGTAGCACCATTTGTTAGCAGAACGGCATTGCCGTTTGATGACTATTGGGTGTCCCATGTGAAATAAATCTCAAAATAAATCAGAAGCGTCGGTGCCTTACCTAGACGGTAGGTGTCCACATCATGAAAAGCCTGTGCTGGCATTCCTTGGGATATACGTTGGCCATCACAGGCAGGGCAAGCTTTGAGTGTGCTGGTGCCCCAGGCAAAGAGATGTTTGCCTGGCTTTACTGAAGTCCTTTAGCTCTCAGTAAACTGGCTGCTGCTGATCTGTTCCCAGCCATGGGTCTCCCGTATCCTTCCGTGTCCCGCTTCCAAGACCTCACCTATATCACCTCGTTCCTTTGTGTCTACTCCGCGTCCTCAGCCCCTGTTTTCAGGGCCTCAGCTCTATCCCGCGTCCACGTTCCTCTGCGCCGCGTCATTAGGCTGGCACCATTAATGGTTCATTCTGCACAGAGTAACTGCTTGCTCTTACTATCCGTATCAAAATTATGGTTGTACCACATGATTATACAAAGCTAAGCAAAAAATAAATAGCCACATAGTCATTTAAAAGTTGCTGTTACAGCAAAGCAAACTAAGACAATGCTCCAGGCAGGCCAGGAAAAATCCGGAGAAAGCAAGCCTCAGTCTTTGGGCTTTGCAGAGTTACCCTCTGGCTGGCACTACCAGTGGCAATGCTGTGTTCACTGGGCTAAAGGGCTGCAAACTCCTGATTTCCCTGCACTCCCTTCCTGCTGGGCATCTCCGTCAGGAACCCATTCCCATGGCTGTTGGTGTCTAAAAAGCAGCAGCTCTTTTCACCTTGGTAATTTCCTTCTCTCTGAGTCTGGAGGAATGTTGTATTTCTCAAGTTTTGCAACGAGAGGTCTTCCCAACCTTTATACTTCCCATGCAACTGGGACTCTTACAATGTTTTAGGTAAGGAAAGGCTTTACCATTTTGCTACTGATCTTTTATATGTTCAGAATTGGGAGCGTTGCTCCAGGAAGACCTTACAGAACAGAAGAAAATTCTACAAGGTGACTGCTATATATGAAATGAATCCAAAAAATAAAGTGTTGCATTCTTCAGCCCCTCCACCCTGTCTTTCTACGTCCATCATTGCAGCCCTTCCTCCTAGTACTGGGATCATGATGGATACTTCTCTTGCTGTGAAGATATTTTACAGATACTAAGATAGTGCAGGCATATTTTGTAATATTACCTACGTGTATGCTTACGGTGAACACCCAGTAGAATAATAATTTGCAACCAGTGTTTCTTTTATAGGGTAGTGGTTGTAAATGATACAGCTCTGGAGGTTTTCTTGGACAGAGCCATCCTGAGCAGCACAGTGTAAGCGGAAGGTTTCCTCGTAGGAAGTTCCTTGTCCTGCACACAGCGAACAATCTTGAATTCAAAACATGGTCAGTCTTTCATCAGCTTCTACCCATAGGGCAGAACATTAAGTATATTTATATATTACATCCTACCAGCCTGAATTAGATGAAAAAGTAGATCTTTAACAAGGTGCAAAGCAGTTGAAAACATGAACAAACATGCAAACATACTGGAAATCCAGCACGAGTCACAATTTGTTCGCAAATTCTTTGTTTTGAAAAATATATTAATTTTATCTCAGCAGAAAAGAACGTCTTGATGTGTGATGCTTCGATTCTCTCCATGAGTCTCAATGAATGATTTGTTCTCAAGATCTCCCTTAAAAGGCAAGGTAGTTGGAGATGGCTTTAATTACAAGTAGCTAGCAGGTAGGAAATAATGAACTTGGATGCCAGTATAATAAAGGGGACAAAAATCAGATTTTTTTTTCTAGAATGAAAGACAATGTTATGGTATTGGCTGACTCTTTTTTCGTAGATGGTACTATTTACTCTCACATATAATCATACCTCAGATGTTCTCTTGCTTTAAGTTAAAACTCACCAGTTTCTAACATGGGGATTAAGAATTAAGACTAGTGTCTTTATATAGGCAAGAAAGATGCTGAAAGCTAAATGATTAAGGAAGGTTTTTTTGGTTTTGTTTTGTATTTTTAACTGTGTAATGGAATTACAGAATTCAGGATATACTGTTCTTGGGTGTAACCTGATTGTGCTTGAGAAAGCAGTATAGTGTAGTTACACACGTGAAATATGGGAACAGTATTGAATATTCCATTACTGGGTTTGTGCTGTCAGGTCCACCTAGCTTAGTGACTGAGGAAGCTCCATGCTGTTGAGTAGAGGCAAAGAGAAGGAAGGAAAGCTGAGTAGGGAAAAAAATCTAGAGCTGGTACCTTCAACGCTTAACCCAGTGGTGGTGTTATTAATGCGTCACCTGTGGCTGCTAGTCAAAGTTCATCCTAATACAGAAATGAAGAATTGAATGGGACACAAGTGCAATTAGCGCTGCTAATTACATGTAATTTGTAGGGTTTTGTGACCGACTTGAAAAATGTTAGAAATGGGAAATGCTACCCTGGAGCTAGGAGGAATGTACTGTCTGCAGAACGCAATGGAAATGGAAGGTAAAAACATGGAGGAGTGGGGGAGAAATTGGGTCTCCCCAGCAAGGGGCAGGAGAGAGTCCTGGTTCCTGATGTGCACTGCATAGCGCAGCCCTCAGCTGCAGGGACTCGCCGCTCCCAAGGCAGCTGCGGCTTTCCAGCACCTCTAGCCAGCAGTCAGCTCGTGATGACTGTCCAGGTGCGACTGGGAGAGCCGAAGCGAGGAATCAGTACAGCTGAGTTGCAGAGAGTGGGGCTTTCTCTTAATCTGTTTTCTTTCTAAAGTTTGTTTCCAGTTTTAGTGAAGACTATAACTTTATCTGTTATGGCAATGAATGTCTAATTCGTTTCTTGCCTGGGAATGAAAATGATTCCATGCGATTTAGCAAGCAGTGGGTGCTCTGTCCTTCAGGAGATGGTGACTCATTTAAAGTGCTGTGCAAAAGTGCAAAACTGCCTATATGTTGTGATTTTCAGGTGTTAGACTTTTACTGAAGCACCAAACTTCAGATCTGCTCGCCTGAATTGCATCCTTTCTTTCTGCTGCAGACACTAGTCCCTGCGAAAAATGGTTACACAGGTACCATTCTGTAGCCTGAGTGCGGATGCACCGGTATCAGCATGCAGGTGCTTTATACTTAACAGCGCTCGTCTTGCTTACCGGACACGAAAAGTTAGCTCAGTAAAGAATATACTTAAGATCTGCAACTAAGTGGTGGGTTGGAGGTGGTTTTGTCTGCTTGATTATATATGAAGAAATACAGCTTGACAGCATAGGTAAGCCATTTGTTGTGACAAGTCATAGGGAGTGATTTTTTGTCTTCAGAATACTGTACTTACTCTAATAATATTCATCTAGACTGCTTTATAATCTGCACGTGTATACAAATTGCTTCATTTACTACTGCAACACTGTCTGGTCCTCTCTGGGGTGAAATACGGAAACGGCTACTTAGTGATTCGTCATTCAGCACAAACGTGTTGCTCCATGACACCACTCCGGATTTGTCCCTACCAGCAAAGGCAGAAATTGCAGTTAAACTCTTCTCTGAGACCATGGCAGTGGCAAGGTCAGGTGCTTACAACTAAACACGTTTGTATAACCTCAGCTTGATGTACTTCATCTCTGTACAGTGAAACACAGCATATAGTTGCATCTGGAGCATATTTTCCACAATTTTTCAGAAGGTATTAAGAAACAAAGGCCAATATTGTAATGGAAATAGCCACCTACATATAAAGAAAGCTGTGGGAATAGGAAAAAATTGAAACATTTTATTTCAAAACTTATCTATATTTGCAAAAGAAGAATAAGTTCTTTGTTTCAGGTAATAGAGTATTTAGGCTGAGTTAAAATGTATGGTTTTTCTGAAAACCTGAATGTTCTGCTTTGGTTGAACTTAAAGTGATTTTTATTGTTAATGTGATTGCCCTCAAAATATCAATTTTGCCCAGCACTGATTTCATATCTGCATGCTTTTTTTTTAAGCTGTGAACCAAACTGAGGGCAATTCTGTTATTTATTTTTCTTTATTTTTGTACATGTGTAGCCCTCTGTGAGTACTCTGTTTTCTGTGTATTTCAGAGAAAGTAATATAAATCTGTCATGGAACGCATGCGGAAGACAAAGCTTTGCAAAGTAAGAATACAAAGGTAGATATATATCTAAAAGAGGTAACATCTCAGCAATAATTAATGGCCGAAGCCTGGTAACGACTATGAGGAATATGTTTTCGTTTAAACAGTGGATGAGGGTATCATCAAGTAAATCAGTTCTCAATAAACAAGAAGCCAGTTAAAAGCCTCATAAACAATGCATGAATGAGAAAAAGATTGTCATGGAGCAAACAGTTAAACAGAGACTTAGCCGAAAATTAGTTAATGACACAGGCATAATAATCATGACTTCTAATGACAGCACACTCAGGAAGACAATACTGTCTTCTCCCGAAAATAAGTCATTCTGGCATGAAAACATAATTCATATTTTATTATTTTAATGCAGAGTTGTTAGACTAAAACTGTACTGAGAGTTTAGCCTTGCAAGGATATTTTTCTGCTGTTATGATAGCCAACAAAATGATATTAAAAATGTCAAAAGCTATAAAACAAAACACATGCCAGAACTATGGAAAGCTAAATACCTAGTGAGTACCTTTTTTCTGACCTTTTTTTTTTTTTTTTTTTGCTTATAAGGAGCTGGGTTTTTTACATATCCCCTTAGTGTATATTTTATACGTCATCCTTTACCCCCAATACGGTTCTATCGTATGCTGACAACCTTAATATTTTTAAAAAAAAAAAAAAAAGTGTGTATTTGGAAACCTAGCTGAGAGGTGTTTCGTGAGACAGGAACACCAATTACAACTTCCTTTGGTGTTCCGGCTTGGAGTGCTATATAGAAATTTCATGCATATCCTTCAGAAGGAAATGCTAAGCAATGTTAAAATAAAAATCCTTTCATGTATGTTTTTCTGGGGGGAAAAACTGCAGTTGCCCTGGCACCTAGAGAGTGCTCCTGAGGAGGTGGCATGGACCAACCTTCAACCTGAGTCTTCTGTGTAGAACTAGAAGTTACTGAGATCCCAACTCAGCTTGGGCTTACAGCGGGATGCTGGAAGAGTCCCTGCTCAACCTGGGCACCCTGGGGCTTCTTCAACCCTGGCAGAGAGTGGGAAGTGCTGGTGATCTTCCCTGATGTGTAATCTGCAAGACTGGAAAAGCCCAGGGCTTCTGCAGTGGCTGGTGCACAGCAGGGAGCCCAAAGCTCTGCATTGTTTAGAATGGGCTCTCCAGGCCTTCTAGGTTCCGTTTCCAACACCTGGAAAACCAGAAAACCATGGATCAAGCTTGGGCTTCATCCCTGCGTCAAGATTATGGCTTGGCTATTTTCTGCTGTGGAACAGTGAGCAGGAAACTAGGAGTAAAACCAATTTCCAGGGCTTTGGCAGCTTCCTGATTCTTAGCGTTTTTGTCCTATGTTACCAAGCAACCTGGCAGAAAACCTGGCAGGTTTCTAACGGACATTTAGTAAGTCAGGATCTATCCCCACCGCTCTGAATTGAGGAGGGGGAAAAAATCATCAAAGCCAGTAAGTTGCCACAAAATGTTTTTTGCTTCAGGTAAACAATCTTTATGAAGAAACCGGGTTTGTTAGAGGGTTTGCTGCTGTGCTCCACCTTTGGTGTGACCAAAACTCTTTTTTCAGAGTGAGATCACTGACTACTAATGCACAACATCTGAAAAAGGGGGATTTTAACCAACTTACATTGGTCTGGATCTTGTTCTCTGTTCTCCTTATGTACTTTGAACACCGTCCTTTAAAGTTCTTGGGCAGCTCCTTAAAATAATAAACTAGAAATGAAAATAATGAACTATCAATAAAAAAAGTCTAAGACAAGAACTAAGAAATAAGATTAATATTTGAGAAGTCATCATAATACCTACTAAAACCACGGTCCAGTGATGTTGAAACCCCAGGGACAGTCCTTTTGGCATGTAAAGAAAAATGTTCAGCAACAGCTCTCGCTTGAAGTTTCATGTATTCCGGAGGGTAAAGTTAATGTATCAACCCATTATAATTTTAGACTCTACTGTCAAATCTGTAACAATGATTAAGACCATCAAACTATAGATGTAGCATCATTCCACGTGTTTGTTCCCAGCTTCTTAGCTGACAGCCAGAACGGATCTTTCTTCTTACTTTGTGAATTTAAATGGGACTAAGGAAATAGGTCTTAGGCTGAAATTTGCTGAGTTTGAAATGTGACTTCTGTTGGCAATCTGTGTGGCCATGTGTCATGAATAATGGGGGAGAGGGTTGATCTGCTCATAACTGTCAGATGGGCTTCCTATCAAAGTAAGGCTACATTTCTCAGTCTTGCTTTTACTGAAACGCAGATTAAGTTACAAGGTCACAGACTCATAGGATTATCTAGGTTGGAAAAGACTTTCAAGATCACCAAGTCCAACCATCAACCTCACCCACCAAGTGCCACCACCAAACCATGTCCCTTAGTGCCACATCCACGCATCTGTTAAATCCCTGCAGGGGTGGGGAGCCCACCACTTCCCTGGGCAGCCTGTTCCAATGCCTAACCACCCTCCCCGTGAAGAAATCCTTCCTGATATCCAGTCTGGCCTTCCCTGGCACAACTTAAGACTGTTCACTCATGTATATATTGAAAAATATTCTGAGTGGATGAACATTATGGAAAATCGTGGAAATTGCTGTGTTTTATCAATGGTCTTCCCTTTGGGATGTGTTTTTTTTTTTTCTTTCCTCTCAGCAGTGGTTTCTATAACAATAGGATATCAACAATCAGTACAGCCAGAACCTTCTTAAAGGTGAAAACTAGAGTTTCTTGCAAATTGTTTTAAAGAAAGTGTTCTTTTAAGCCGCTGTTGTTAGATCTGCTAACAAGAAAGTCCTATCTAATTAAATAAGCGTGGGGCCTTTCAGACTTAAGCTCCTCTGAAAACTGTTTTAGGTCCCTGACTATGTATTAGTGAAAGTCTCCATTATAGTTCATGTCTTAAATTACCAGTATTTTTAAAGTGAACCGGCTTGCTGCTTCTCACTTTTCTTAAAAGTCATTCCTGTTTGCTTTTTGTTAGTCAAGGTATTGCCAGGTGCGTCAAACAGGCAGCAGTCTGTACCCTTATTTTCCTATTGATTATTTAGATAATACAGCATGTCCTGCCCACAGGAGGTAGTAACGCCAGGCAGATGATGCTTGTTACCTCCTCCTTGTCTCCTGAGGCCTTTCCCAGTGCCTTCGGTGGCACCAGGTTTTGCATTTCCTACCCCGTGGAGATTTTCTGCTTTAATTAGATGTAAGAAGATGTTAATCAGATGTAAGAAGTTCAAATACATGTCCACTTTTAAAATTTAGATTAAGTCCTTCTCCACAGAAGGATGATTAAAATCACTGAATTCATACTAAATTTCTATGACAGTAGCAATCTGACCTGTTAAAAAATAAAGAAATTACCCCCGTTATTTCAGCTGTACTTCTAAGTGAAGCCAGGTTCCTCCTAGACAGTTCTTGCGAGAACAGGGAGTTGGACAACTGCAGTTCTCTGTGCAGCTGGAGAAGAAGGAATGAGTGAATCTAAAGGAGTGGATAGCGGGTTCATTGGACATGAATTTGGCATCATTTATTCCTGGTTGGATCTGTCTTTGGACTTGAATGCTATGTTGTTTTTTGTTTTTTCCTGGTCTGGCTGGAACGAGAATTGCTGCAAGGCAACTATTCAAATCACATTAGGGGAAGAAGTCTGTCAAGTCAAATACCATCAGGACTATCTCAGCAATCGGGGTTGCCATGTCCTGTTTGGATCCGCGGTGACTTACTGTAGTCATGTGAGCAGAGGAGCACTGGATCATGTCACTTCATTTCGGAGTTCCAGAGTCTGCGACAGTGATCATCTTCCCTGTGGCCACTGCAAGCACTAAAGCAGTTAATCCGTTACTTGAGGCATCTTTAGATAGATAAGTTGTGTTTTCCAGAGCTATATCTCAGTTACTGAAGTGGTTTTTGATAAAATCGTAATTTTACAGGCTACTTCCTAGTCAAAACCCAGGGACACAGCTTTCATTGCAAGCTGGCATAGACGTTTTCATTGTCAACTTCCGTGTACGCAAATACTCTTCCTAATGATAATTGTTTGAAGATGGGTGATTCACTTGATGAAGTAAGTCTTCTGGAAATCTCATGACCGAACTTCAAATCTAGCTGCCTTCTTGTTTGTGGACTTTTTTGGTTGTAACTTTGGAGTGCTATGAAAATATTCTGAGCTTAAAGGCAGCCTTTCCATGACATGGGAGCTGAGCATACCAGAAAATGCACAATGCATCTGCCATACTCCACATGCTACAGAAAATCACCTCTAATGTTGCTATGTTTAGTGTGTGTGAGTCAGAAGGAGTCTGACAAGGATTTGCTGCACGCATTGCCGCCATCCTTCCTGCCGTCTGACTGAAAACGTAGATGAACAAGACAGCTGCAAGGATCTGGATTTCACGTGAAGTGAATGACCACATAGAGCCTCTAGAGAAAGGCTTCACAGACGCAGATGTGCTTGTGCAAAGTGTCGTCTTCACTGATGTGGTAAGGAGTCAACAGAAATTGCAGAACATCTGATCTTTGGGTGAACAGACACGTGCTTACCTTGTTAATAAAACCTGGTGGGAGAGTCAGCAAGTGCCCAACTTGCATGTTTTGCACGTAAATGAGGTAGGCTTGATTTTCACAAAACATGGTGACTTCCAGCAAGCGTTTCCAGATGCGTTTGTGCTTTANCACAGGCCGCAGGGGAACTGCTGCTGCGGCGCCTGGAGCACCTCCTGCCCTCCTTCCTCACTGCCCTTGGTGTCTGCAGGGCTGTTCCTCACTCCTCTCTCTCCCAGCTGCTGTTGCGCAGCAGTTTTTTCCCCTTCTTAAATCTGCTCTCACAGAGGCGCAAACAACATCGCTCATTGGTTCAGGTCTGGCCAGCGGTGCGTCCCTTTTGGAGCCGGCTGGAGCTGGCTCTTATCTGACATGGGGCAGCTTCTGGAATCTTCTCACAGAAGCCACCCCTGTGGCCCCCCTGCTACCAAACCTTTACCACGTAAACCCAATACAATTAGGACCGAGTAGCCTTTGGCCATACCACGGTAGCGCTCTGCTGTTACTACATTATTCTGTTAGGGGTGTGCAGCGCGCTACTCCGGTCTGCTGGTGCTGCTCTGGCGTGGGATGGTTTGAAGCGGCCCTTCCAGGAGCTGGCTGCTGAAGACACAAAAGGCAGCGCAGCCAAAACTTGTGCGCTCTCCCTCCCTGCGATCCGTGAAGAGGAACACGAGGGGCTGTGCGGTGGGTGTGATGAATGCTGCTCGCTCATCGTTGGGTGTGCTCGGTGAGAATCGCGCCTCAGGCGGTTTGTGGACGTGACCCGTGTGAAGCACACCGGCTCTCCCTGCGCGCCGCAGCGCTGGCTGCTGCGCGGCGTGGCTGCGGGAGGATATGCGCTGACTTCTGGTGTGGGAGCGCTTTGCTGCTCTCTTGCAAGCTAATGACATGCTCGGTGTCACCACTGCCGGGTCAGCGTGCAGGGTGATGAACGTTAAAGAATTTAAGCTGTCGCTCAAGATCACCTGAGGATAGTTCCAGATTAAAACAAATGCAGAGGTTCTGCGAATTCTTTGTGAATGTCAGAAAATAGCGGAAATAGGGGAACGTCATCAAAACTTCTGTGTTTTGATCAATGGGTGATACGTCAATGAGCGTGCGCATTGTCTGAGCCGTGGAAGAACAGCAGCGAATGGGCCTTAGCATGTCCATGGTAACCTCCAGCTCCACGATCCAAACTGCGCATTTGGCAGGTCAGTGCGTTGGTGCTCGTCCCCCTTTGTTTTCATCTTCCTGCATAGTTTTGGCCGTTGTTAGCAACAACAGAAAACTTGATCTTTGGTGCGTTTTGTGATAGCTGTATGGAGCAACTGTTCTGGCGTGGTCCCGAGTATAAGCGCTCGTTTTCTGGAGCAGGAGTGCCTGTGCTGAAGTCGGCGAGTCCCTCTGAGTCGCCACGTCCTGCCTGCTTTGCCCACGGCTCCAGCCCTTTCCCGGCTGGGGAATCTGCAGCTGCAGAGCCGCTGCTTCAGGCTTCCCTGGCTGAGCTTGGATGCTCGGCTTTTAAAGAAAATCTACAAACTCTCTCACTTAAGCTCTGTCATGTGTTGCAAAGGCCAGTTGCGAGGATAATTCCAGTTACATTAACCTCAGACCCGATCCAGCTCTTTTCTTTCCAAGCTGAATTGGTTTAGCTAATTGCTCCCTTTCCTACCCCTCAAAGCTTCTAGTAGTTTTTTGATCCTTCTGAATTCTTATATCTTTAATTCGGTCCTTCCAAAGCTTGTTACAAGTAGCTAGCAATCCTGGCCGAGACCTTTTAAATAAATGAGTTAGAAAATCATTTACCATGCTCCCAGCAATGTTGAATTAGTGTTTAAATAGAGCAAATTAGATCCAAGGCTTAATTTCTCGTCAATAACCTCTCATGTGACATTGTCAGCTCAGGATTGGTTTAATCATTGTGATTTCAATAACACTTGTGTTCGGCAAGTGGGGCTCCTGTTTTTTTTACAGAAGATTTCAGAGCCTTGGGTTGTATTTATAAATTGTTTTTTTAAATAGTAATGTGGTGCTCTTGGTAATTCTAAGCCCTGAGGAGTGGTGGTTTGGCTGCAAGATCAGCTCTGCTGATAGATGAAACAGTTTGTTGACACAACAAAATAAATGAGCCTTTAAGTAAAAATGCATTGAGTTTTGCTTACCTAAAGAAGTAGGTAGCATAAAATAAAGTATGAGGACCATTCAGAAAAGCCTTTTCCATTGAGTGCTCCTCAGACTTCTCCCAAACTATAGATAGCTATTTTTCCATTTACGCTTACTGAATTTCTGAAATGGACAAAACACATGAATGTCGTGCCTTTGATTAAATCTTTATGGTAGTATGTCAGTCTTTTCTGGAGCCAGGGGATCCAAGAAAGAAGGCAGGTTGCATGTCCGTGCTGTTAATTTTTGTGAGATGCTCCCATATTCTGGGAGCGTTGCAGGTCAGGGAAAGTCTGGAAACCACAGAGGCCAAAAGCTATCGGCTAATTCACCCTGATGCGTCCTTTGCTGTGAGCGTTACCAAATCTTCTGCAGCATTTTGGGGAGAATTTCGTAGAATCATAGAATCATGGAGTATCCCAAGTTGGAAGGCACCCACAAGGACCATCGAGTCTGACTCCTGGATCCACACAGGACCACCTAAAAATTAAACCGTATGTCTGAGCGTCGTCCAGAAGCTTCTTAAACTCAGGCAGGTTCGATGCCTTCAGGCGATACCAGAAATAAATTGAGTGTTAATGTACGGGAATAAAGAGTATGCCACCTTAAAGGAAGCTTGAATAAAAAGACAGCATAGATCTTGGTAAATTAAGATGATGGTAGTGAAGCTCTAGACAGAAATGAAGGCAGCTCCTTAGGTCCTTTCTTCCACCGCATAATTTCGAGGAACCATATAGGAGAAATACGAGTCCGACAGGATAGCCAGAGGCTTTATCTTGAACTCCTTCTGTCGCAAAACACTCTTCAAAGTCCTGCGGACCATCTGTGGTGCTACAGCAAAAGCCACATTTGGATGTTTGTGCCCTGCATGGGAAGCGATGAAGGATATCACCGGTGTCCTGGGCTGCTGCACAAGCAGGGAACACGCGAGGCAAAATTCCTGGGTGATTCCCAGCGGACCGTGCAACTGAGGCAAATAAAATCCTTTTTGTTGTTTCTGGCTGTTTTTACTTGCACACCCTGGAAAACCAGTTTATTTTTGTGAGCAGGGGCAAGATGAACTAACCAAAAACCTGGGGAATTTCCTACAGTGTGGAGCAGAAGCACACCTCGCTCAGCCATGAGAGGAAAAATCAAACGGCCCCAACCAACCACGACGACCAAATTACATAGTGGGACGGTAGGCAGCTGGGGGCAGGCGTGGAGGGAAAATAAAGGGAACATCTCCAGCCTGTGTTTGGCTAAGGCATTTTTTTCCTACTGACAGGAAAATACATTTGGCTTTGATCGGGACGGCTTCCTGCTGTTTCTGTCCCTCTTCTACTCCCTTTCTCTTTACGAGTTTGCGCCAGTTCTGTGTTGTCTTTTTATGACACCGTGACAACTACTGGCTGTCGTGTAAACACTGTTTCTGAAATAGATTCCACATTCTGAAACGGGGCAGAATTATGCAGGAGGCAGATTTGCTTGAACCAAGTAAGCTGTCACTGAAAGAAGCTGGCGGGAACTGGCAGGAAGGGAAAACATCTCTTGAGGCCTGGCAAAAAAGAGTGTTGCTGTCTCTTCTGCCTTAGTTTGGTATCTTGATTTTCTAATTCTTTGTGTTCTCCTTTAGCCCAGGCCTTTTTGTCCACTGTTTGTAACGTGCAGTCCTTCCCCTGGCATGAGCACGTGAGCTACTACTGAAGTTTGTTTGCTATCAGCCTGTCATGCTGGCTGATAGAGTAGCAGCTATCTTCCTTCACTGCTTTAATAAAACGAGAGAAGTGGTCTCTGAGTGGTCAAGCAGTGCAGTATAATATTTTTGCAATGCTATCAGATGATAAATCAGTCCTTTTTATTCTCTGTCAAGTTGTTTGTCATTTTCTCCTTTCAATGGAAAAAAAAAAAGAGAGAGCTGAGATCCATAGGCGATAGCAGCAGTATAGAAAATGTGTTCTGGTGTTGACAGTAGCTGCAGCTTGCTGGCGCGTTGCCGGAAGATCGCATGTAGAGCTAAGGGATTTTCAAAGCATTATATTAAGTTATGCCTTTTGGTTGTCCCATGCACGTGGGATTAGTCGTTTCATCTGGGAACAGGGAAATACTTCACTTAAGTTACTGACCAGTGTAGTATGAATTCTGTGTATTTAAAACCAAGTGTTAGCAAATTATCTGTGTCGGACTTACTGTATGCTGAAGAAATTAATGAATTCCAAATAATGTAGGAATTGGAGAACTTCACAATGTGCTCGCAAACAATTTGTTAACAAAAAAAAACCTCAAGGCAAAATTCTCTTGCTAATTATTCACGCAGCTCTAGCATCACAATGCCCCCGTGGAAAAAGCACGGCTAATGAAACTATCATGTGAGGCTTTTTTGTCTTGATATATCTTTTAATGGGTTTGCCCTGCAAGTTCTTGCACTCAAGGACTGATGAAAAGTGATAATGCCAGGCACTGAAATTTATAAACCACTTTACATTGTGGAAGGATTAACAGATTTTCATTGAGTTAATGTTTAATTATCTGAGATCTTTGGTTCTTTATTTCTTGTAACTGAATTGATTTGCCATTCTGCTAATTAATTAGACAAAAGAATAAAAATCTTCAAGTGCACTGTTGCTCAAATTAGCATTAGTGGTGGGATTAGTGCATAGTTTATTGCCCCCGTGAGCACATTCTGCCTGTGCTTTGCTGCTGCAGAGGCCCGTCTGGCCTCAAAAGCTGAGCCTCCTTCACCACGAGGAACAAGGGGAAATTTGCCTGTTCGGGCTTTGTAAGCTTAGAAATACCTGACTATCTGTAGCTAGATAGAAGCCGGACTCCTTTAGCACAGTGACCTTAAATATGCCAGCATTGGGAAACATCTTAGCAGTCATTACACTTGACTTTAAAAGAACTTATTTTGGGACTGCCGTGGCTGCCCGCCCAAGCTGCGATGTGAAGGTTGCTAAGGTTACGAGGAGGCCGTCAGTGATGTGCGGTGACATTCAGACAGAAGGAAGCAACAAATCGAGTAAAGAAAACAATTTTTAAAATTGGACTTTCAAATATATTTGGATGATTATTTGCTCACCTTTCTTCCCTGACATATAACAGCTCCACATCAGCAATTTAGTAGATTATTTTCCAAGGACAGAGCAGACTGCATGCACAACCGTTTACTTTTTTTCCTCGTCCCCCATTTAATGTTTGGGAGGGATGCTATACTGGGTAAAACGTGATAGACTGCAGGTGATGCATTACTGTATTTTAATCTATTCCAGAGGAAACATACCTTATCTGATGATTTTTTCTTACCTTCCTCTCCTTGAGTCGCGAGGATGCACAACATGAGGTATAGATGGGCAACCCGTCCCCACCTCCTCTCTCCACTTCACCCAGCCCCAGCATGTTCCTCCTTCCCCTCCAAAATCCTGCTGGAAGGAGCCCCGTGGGGCAGTGGAGAGTGATGGTCCTGCCTACGCTCCACTCCGTTCCCATTTGGGCCGTAAAACAGTCTGGCAGAGTTAAATGAATTCACTATTTTCGCTCTTTCTGGGAAGGAGGGAGAGCTGAGCTTGCTTGGTGAGAGAAAAGTGACTACTTTGTGCAGCTGTGAGGAAAAGTCTCTGAAGGGATGGCAGCACGCCTTTACATCTAGGAAAAGACACTGCTACTCCCAGATCCTTATAAACTGCTGAATTCCTGCTAATCTTATGGGAGGCAAATGTCAAAAGAGGAGGCAGACGCTTGCGGTCTCTTTTTACTTAGCCCACACAGTGTGCCTGACCCTGCTCACAAATGCTAGTGGTAAGACCTTTTTTCTGTATGTTCGTGGTAGCAAATGGAAATACCAGAGATAATATGATGATGGCGGAAGGCAGCATGGAAATGTCTACCAGCAAGTCTTTCGTTTAAACAATATCTTGGGATTTGGGGAAACTTGCTATGAAACTCTAATTTTGAGCTTCGTTTAATCTTCTGTCAGTTTCTGCAGTGCTTATGATAAAGAACACTTGCTTTACAGTTTTTTTCTTTGAAAATATGAATGTTATGATAAAGAATAGGATGCTTCAAACTTTCCTAAGTGTTTGTGGTTTAATGTGCATAAAATATAAGCACAGCTACGAATCTCAGTAAATAAGTAAAACTGGTATGAATACTATAGTTTTAGTCAGGTTCTGTATCCACCATTTAGAGAAATATTGAAAAATGTGAAAGTAGGATATGTTAAATAAAACATGTGAATACATAGCAGTGTTTAAGAAAAGAAAATCGTAAAGCATAAAAGGAGAATCGCAGTGAATCAAATAACTACTCTCAATGATTATACATGAAAAGAATACATTGCTGCTGTAGTTGGAGATTTCCTTAAAATTATCTTTAAAAGCTCTGCTCCAACTCAAAATTGGGTATATTTCAGGTCTCTGAATAAACCTCACCACTAGGATTCTGGATTATTCTCTAGATACATAATTTATTAGGATGTTTTGCATTTTAAAAGAAACCTGAGAATAAGCCTTTTATTGCCCTTCAACTATTGCCAGTGCTACCCATCAAGAAACCATGGCCATAGAATTGTGTATGTAAAGTAATATCCCTCTTTTTTTTTCCTTTCCTTTTTTTTTTTTTTTTTCCCCAACAGCTGACAGCTGGTGCTGTTTCCCTGCCCTGGCAGAAGGCAGGGCTCCTTCTGGCAAACCCCACGCCCAGGGGCAGGCCCTGGACTTCGGCCTCGCCTGCTCACCCGCTGGGCAGCGAGGTCCTCCCACGGCAGACGGCGGCAGCCCCCGCAGCGAAGCATCTGGCACCTTTGCTCTGGCACCTTTTCCCTCTGGTCCGTAGGGAGGGTTTCTTGTCCTTTGGCTAGTAAGGCAGAAGAATGTAAGAATGTAGTGTGAGCCTGTCACTCAAAAATGTTCTCTGATCCTCCAGCTGCTAATAGTTCCTTGTACTTAATATCAGTTGGTGATTTATTTGCTAGGAACTTGTCCAGGTGTGTTTTTCCCCCTCAGCAGTACATGCTGGTCCTGTGTTCGTGATTCCTTGTCCATGTTGTACTCAGTGAGAGAGAGAAATGACAGAATTAAATGGATTTTGTTGTGGTCCTCCTGACTATCTGACTGGAGCTGAAAGCTGAACTGTGATGAGCGGTTGGGCCTTTTAAATAAAGCCAGGGGAGAACCTTCCTGGTCTGAAACGAAAGTTAAGGATTTAAGAGTGAAGGCTCTGCTTTAAACCATGCATGGGGTTGGATAGGGATCTACAATGAGCAGACAGCAGAGTTACTAAACTGAAGGAGACGTTTGACTGTTTACTTGCATTGCAAATGCAAGTTTATGAGGTGTTCCCAGTCCTGCTGAAACGTTGTTCGCAGCCTCGGAGAGAAAGTAGCCCAGGAAGCTCTGCTTACCAAGGCAGCCAGGTGGGCAGGCATGCTCATTTCTGGGAATGGGTTTCACCTGGTTCCATTTTGGTCAGGTGCTGCCTATTTGCTGCTGCACAGCCTTTTTTGCTGCGGCAGGAGGTTGGCAGAGAGTGGTTTTGAAGAAAGGTATTCTGGAGGTAGTTTTGTTTGTTTTTTTCCCTCTGACAGTTTCTGAAATTTTATGTTTACCTTCACAAGATCTATACCAGAAGAGCTGCAGCTACCTGTGAAGATTTTTGTTTGTGTGATACGTTTGTTGTGGTGCAGTGCCGTGGGAGGCTTTTTGCACGGCAGCAGGTAAGCCAGCCACGGTTTGAGTCTTTCCTCCACGTGCTCCGTGCTAGGGGGTAACAGTTCTCGTCTCACTTACTGTGCTGGTTCATGCAACTGTCGTTTCTTTGACTTCAGCAGATTTTCTTGCAACTTATCTTAGTATCAAATCAGATTTGAGTCTCATAGGTTTTGCAAAACCAAGACGAAAGTAATGTAAGAAAAAAAATTGTAACAACACTTAGAGATTTTATTTTCTAGCTTAGTAGTTAATGCACCTTTAAACCTTTTATTTTGTATTTTTTAGTAGCACTCTGACTGCTCTGCTCCTGTAGAGAAAAACAAAGTGAAGAATTACACAGAAATGAAAAATAACAAGACAAGAATATATATAGTTCCCACACTCCTTCTGGGAGCTTTAGAGAGATACCACTTCTTCAGTGGTTCGTGATGTGTGTCTGTGTCTATGTCCTGGCCTCGGCTGCACTGCTCCCATCGGTTTCCAAACTTGAAGTGGTTTGGGACCCTTCAGAGGTTATAGAAATTTAAAACATTATTATTAAGCTGGTGACAAGCTGCATTCAGAATGATATCTTGCACACTGAAAGCATTTTCAGGCTTACGTGTGGTTTTTGAGATGAAGGACTTTACAACAGCAGTGGCTGGTAAAATGAGTCCAAAGTTCACATGCTGTGATAGTATCAGGCTTCCCTTTTTATGAATAATTCTGGCAACAAAAGTAACATCTTGAACTGAAACTGAAATATGCATGTACTCTTAGGCACACGTTAGCTGTCTACAAAAGGCTTTTTTGTCTTACCCTAGTTGCACTGTCAGATATTAAATGCCTTTAGGGCATTTTAGATTCTGCTAGAAGCCTGGTTAGTGCTGGAATGATCCAGAAATTTAATGGGGTTTTTGTGTGTGTGTGTCCCACCTCAGGAATATGCATAGGGACTCTGTTGAGATTACAAATAGAGATTTTTTTTTTTTAAGGCTGTTATTCCAGCACAGACAACTTGTGTGCTGAGAACTGAACTGTGCTCTTTCTTCCCTCTGCTACTAGCAGTGATGGAGACAACAATAAAATCAATGGAAGTTTAGCCTGACTTAAGCAATTTGATGTCTTATGACATCAGTACAAAAATGCGCTGCTCTGAAACAAATAAGCATCAGTGTAACTCCAAATATCTACATTCATACGTGCTTTTTCATATTCCAAAGCATACCTGCTCCCACTGGGGAGGAGCGCTCTGTGAGACAATTCTTGCTTTTGACAAATACTGCACCATTGGCTGGCCGGGTCTTGGCTGTGATCGTTGGTGCGATATTTGTCAGGAGCAAAATCGATGCCCTGCCTGCCTTCTCAGGGCACCCGTTGTCACTGGGAGCAAGTGCCATGGTACGAAAGCTTATTTGTTTGTCTTTTCTGCTGTCAGGATTGGCAGTCAGAAAAGTCATCTTCTTTTAGGTAGTTAGAGGAAACGGTAGGGGAAAGTCATTAACACAAGCAAACTGGAAGCTCTGATGTAATTTTGGATGTAATTGTTTGCTGATAGCCAAAATCCATACATCATCTTCTGAGCCAGAGAGCCTCCTGCCTCCAGGATGGTGGGAATCCCTTTGAAGCAGAGGCTCAATACTGGCCTTTTTATTGCCTTCTACATGTTGGACCTTTCAGCAGCAGTCATTATAATATGCCATTTCCTGAGAATTTACAGCTTTCTGTTTCTCTCTCTGGCAGACAGAATATATTAGTTTGAGACTGAGGTTGTAGTAATGCAATGCAGCTACTGGTTGCCTTAGAAGACAGGTATGGGAGCTCAGGTCTGCCTGCAAAAGGTACTGTTGGCACACCAAGAAGAGGCTTCCTACCAGGGAGATGTTTCGCTCTTGTTGGGACCCCTGAAAGTGGCAACCAGTAATACTATGAACTGTTATTCATACCATTGCGGTGTTAATATATTAAGAATAATAGCTATTAGGCTTGAGACCCTAATAAGAATCTACTGAAGCATGCAAATACTGTCACTGCCTCCAAGGGTTTCTGACCTAAGTCAGCAAGCGATAGGGAGGAGGAGGAGCTGAGCCAGCAGGAGAAGGGGAGACAGCCAGGCCCTGAGCTGCACGAGCAGGGAGGGAGTTGTGAAGGGTCTCTGCCTTGAGGAAAGATGGGGGGATAGCTAGGAGAAAGTGGAGCACTGCAGGATTTCAAAGAGGACGCTGAAACAGCGAGGTGGCAGGTAAGCTAAACTGGCGGTCACTAGGGCAGAGGGGCTTTGCTGCTTTAGGAGGTCTGGTGTGACGTGAGCAGCATATGGAGGGCTTTACTGGCCATTACACTGCTGTCGTGGGACCCCTCGGGCCTCTGATTCACGTGACGTAAATTACACAGCTCAGAAGGGCTGCTACGTGTTTGCTAGAGCCTGCTACTTAGCTCTGTGGGTTGAGCTGTAATCCAAACTGACAAAACCCTGCTGGCCAAAGGTAATGGCGGCCTCTCCCAGTCTGCCAGGCAGGCCCAAAACAGCAGAAGTTTCTTAATCAGATACATCTCTGGGAGCTACTACTAAAAAGTAACCCCTGGGGTTAATACTTAAAATGGAAAAAACAAAATTCTATTTTGTAACACCAGGAGAACTTTATTATAGAGTGCAGACTCTTCTTTAGGTAGCATCTTCCGTGACGATCTAAGTTATGCACTGTGGATGATGATTATCTTGCATTGCACATACAGATCATTCAACCATGAGATTGGAATCATGTTAGTAATAATTAAAAGTATGTACCTGCTTTTGTGCTTGAATATACAGTTCTGCCCTGTGATTAAACTGTGCAGTGTTAGGATGTGAATTTTGACTCATTCCAGCAATCGCTTGTAAGTAAAATCTTGATTCTAGAAGGTGTACACCCAGTTACTTATTACCTTGTGTAATGAACCAAGTCCATAACCTCATTGCTGGAGAATGAAAATAATTAATAAAGTGTGATTGAAGGTTCTTATTTATGCTGTCGTTCATTTTCCAAGACTGGGTGAAATTTGCGGAAGCAGCACAAGAGTCAACTTTCTACATTTATTTCTCTTTGAAATTTCAAGAAAGGAACTTCTCTGCCTTTTGTGAGAAATTTTCTGGGTGAGAATAATTTATCTCAAAACGGTCTCTGTAAGGCTGGTCAAGCACTGGAACAGGGCCCCAGAGATATTGTGGAGTCTCCATCCTTTGAGATACTTAAAATGTGAACAAAGTCCTGCAACACCTGATTTAGCTTTAAAGCAAGTGGTTGGCTAGGTGACCTCCAGATGTCCCTTCTAACCTGTTTCCTGTGATTTTTTTTTTTTTGTGACTTCAAAATAACTAAGAAAATGGAAGTCAGAGATCTGTAAGATGAAAACAACAATAGCAAAGTGAGTTGTGCCATTCGTTATTTTGCAGCATTCCTGAATTTTACAGGAGGCAAGAAATCTACAGAGTAAGAAATTCCATAGTTCTGCAGGCTGATCTGGCAAAACCCAAAAGGCTTAGGTTGGGCAACTCTCTCCCCATCGTATCCACCCATGATCTTTAATGGTCTTTGAGTGATTGAAAACGTATGATACTACAGTGTTTAAAAATAAATTAAAAATTTCCTAAGAAAAAATTTCACAGTGGGTCTTAGAAATGAGTTACAGAAAAGGGAATGTGGCCCAGTGAACTGTGATTTGCTATGTGTCAGAAGATCTAGCTGACTCCACACAGCTGGTACGTGACTTTAGAGAGATGTTACATCATTCAGTACCAGAAAGCTCAGAACTGGGCTTCCACCCTCATTCCCCTCCTTGCTTTTTTGTTTGTTGGCAGGGAAGGAATGAGATGGGCGGCTTGTGTTCAAATTCTCACCATCTACAGTAGCACAATCTAAGGAAGGCTGAGCCAGAGGGCAAAGTAATCATTTTCAGGAAAGAACCAAGTAAAATGTTACATTTCAGGACATATACCCGGCATTAATTACATCTATTTCTCCAGAACTGATATCATGCGTGGTACAACTCAAAACCGTTCTGAAATCAGAATGTAATTGCCAGCTTTGGTTGGTACTATATCATATTAGCAAGGAGATGGTGACGTACACAGGTGTGAGAGATCTGTATCATCTTCCTGCAAACATATATAACTTCCCACATTTTTTTCAGCCCTCCTCAGGAAAATATAGCTCTCTGCAGGGTTTCCGTTTATGATCATTTCTCTCGAGTCCCTGCTGTTTGTGAAATGGTTCTCCTGAGAGAGTACCAAATAGAATTTTGTGTATAATAATTCAGAAATGTTGGGGCTGTGCAGCATCTCACAAGGAGTGATCCTGGATGGAAACAGCTACTTTCCCACCCTGGGACAGAGCGAAGAGGGGAACAGGGCAGGGATCTTTGGCTGCTTCCCAGGTTTTGTCAGGTTGCTTTGTCAACTCTTCCACATATCCCCATCTCCTCTTTGGCTGCTGGTTGTGCTGAAGTTTTGGCCTTCTTTGTTGAAATCTGGAAATGGGGACACCCTGAGAAACACTGCCTGGCTGAGATCAAGCTTGCAGTTCCTATAAAACGTTGTGCTTTCATATGCGGGGTGTTCTTCAGGGTATCCTTCTTACCCTGCGTAATCCTGTCCGGATTATCCAGAACATTCACCCTCAGTTTTGTGACTGCTGATAATGCAGCTGCACCACACTTCTCTGGCTTCTTCCCTCTCCTCTCAAGCAGCTGATTTCCTTCTGCTGCTGATTATGTTTGGGTTGAGCAATACCACCTCGCTGGCTGCTGTATTTTAGCACAGTTTCATGACTGAGAGTCTGCTGCATCTGTACATGATTATGAATCTCAGTTATAAGACCTTTTTATTTTCAGTTCAGTGTACTTTTGTGCAGTGTATATTGCGTTATTTTGGGTGTGTGGTCTGACACTTCCTCTCTGCCTCATCCATAAATGCTGTTGTATTGCTGTTCTCAGAGTTCCCCTGAAAAGCAATTGCAGGTAAACCTGTGCACACGGCATCTTGGTATTAGGACTGCTAGTTTGCTAAATTTACGGACTGTCAATAATGCACAGACCTTTGTCAATTATCTTTTTAAAGAACCTATAATTAGCTCAAGAAAAGCATATTTCCATTGGCAATCTGGCAGCCTAAGCATTAGGTTCATAGCAAAGTTCCATCTGCTTAAAAACTAAGGAAGGAATAAGGGTTACCCATTAAATTGTGGGAATTGATGTTTAATTTCTCAGCAGCAAGTTTTTTTTTGGTTTGGTGTGCGTGGTTTGTTTTTTTTCCCCAAGACATTTGTAACTCCTAAATTTCTCTATGGTTCTAAAACACAGCAAGAATTATTTTAGGATTCAACCCAGTTACTTCTTGTACTTGCACAAAGTCAGGGCTTTATTATGCTATTGATTTTTATTTTTTGTAAAGAACTCTCTGCTGATTAAGTTATATTTGAAAATCAATGACATGATAACGCCTTGAATTCCTAAATCCCCAGAGGTGACGCCTCTGGTTGTTCAAATATGCTATAGTTGATCTTCTTCAATAATAGATTTTTCCATATGCTTTTAGATCATATCAGATAAACGAAAGAAAAGGGGGAGGGTATAAGCAGAGGAGAAAGCTAAATGTTTTCTAGTCATAAATAGTTATTACTGTTGCAATTTTCATGCAGTTATGGTAGCTGCCCTCATCCATGAAGAGATGTTTATGGTGGGTGTGACATGGTAACACCAGCAGAGTGAAACCAGAAATACTCAGCAAAGCACAGAAGTTATTATGGGGCTGAAGGAAAAGCTAAGATCTATGTTAGGCAATTGTACGCTTTAGTTTTTGGGGCGAAATCTTTGCAGTAACATCCTCAGTTGTTACCAGGCATAACCTCACTGATGCTGTTTGGGTTTCACTCATCAGTCACCCCAGGGTGGGCTCCAGTGTGCTTCATGTACAGATCTTTTCTGTAGCTGTGCTTTTTGGGTGCAGTTGCCTTCTTTCTTACTCCCCTCCAGGCAATTTTCTTGAATTTCTTTTATACTGATGTGCTAAAATGTAATCAACTATCATGTCACATCATAAATCCTGCCTTAGATTCCAACACGATTAGTTCATTGAAATTACTAATGCCTACGCTCTGAATTAGATGATAAAGCAGAATTAATGTGTCATTACCCTATAGCATCCTGGTCAGAATTACCTCCTTTACAGAGAAAGCCAAGATAACTATCTCTGTAATTAAATGTGCACCCACTTGCTTAATAACTATAAAAACAGCCACTTTCTAGTGTAATTGCTTAGCAGTATTTAAGTGTTATCACCTGATGTGGATCTTTGGGAGAGTTATAGTAGGAAGAAAGTGAAATGAAAACGCAAGCAGCTGTTTAAGCACGATAAATACAGTATATGATTTTAAGTACATTGTTTTCATTCTTAAAACTATTTCCTAGAAAATTAAAACAAAGCTCCAGAAACGTTAATGACAAATGCACAATGCTCAAAAAGAGGTACGCCGGTAGGAAGAGTTGTTTTAATGGACTTTCTTTTCCTCTCTTTTCTCCTTTCTGTGATCACTGAATCTTGCT
Source organism: Chauna torquata (assembly GCA_013399475.1). NCBI lineage: Eukaryota > Metazoa > Chordata > Aves > Anseriformes > Anhimidae > Chauna > Chauna torquata. The sequence goes on along the minus strand of VXAL01017831.1, from coordinate 212,292 downwards.
CCCTGTTTTGCTCTTTGCACAGAGTTCTGTGGTAACGTTTCATCAGCATGGGGGGAGAAGATAGATTGTTTGTGGAAAGTTTTTAAGTTTTTTGTTTTAAAAAAGGTGATATTTTTTAGTTATAAACTGGAATGCTAGAAAGATGTATTTGTAAATCTTTCTTGGTCTGCTGGAAACTTAACTTGTTTACTTCTGTCAGGCATTCCCAGGTAAGACCAGTGTTCAGCAGTTTTGACAAACACATGCAGAGAGGGCAGTTCATCTCTCACAACAATGTAGAGCATGCAAGGATTTTCTTGAAAGCCAGATTGATTCAATCTTTTGATTGATACACTGTCCTGGGCTACAGTAAATAAACAGGAAAGAAGTAACAGAGGTGGGTATTTTGTTGGTGGCTATGCCTCCCAGCCAGGTTCTTTGTGTTAGCTGCCAGGACTGATGCCCCAGTCCCACGTGGGAGCTGGAGAGACACTGAAATACCCTGGAAACAGAAATCAAGAAAGACTGGGGCTTGGTGTTTGCTTAGGAAGTGCAGGGAGGAGGACACATGCTGTTCCTCCTTCTTGCCTTAGACACTTGTTGTTCCTGTAAAACACAGAGGCTGGTGCCGCAGAATGTCCCTGTGCAGGCACACGACTCGCCCGTTCTACTGAGCTCGCGCATAGTGTGTAGCTGTCAAAGCCTGTGTCTGGCGTAGAGAGAGGATGGTGAATTTAATTTATGGAGCTCAGCTTTTGAGCATTGCATCCAATGTGAATTTCTGCTTTGCAAGTCTCAAGAAAAGTCACTGCTATCAATACATATTGTTTCAATTTACTCAGATGTAGAAAACTGCATTTCTTTCCAAGTTAACTAATATACCCTTTTTTGTGTTCGGTTTTCAAGTACAGATTTTATTACATTGGCTGGTCTTGATTCCCAAGTAAAAACAAAGAGGCTTTGGATTGTTGAGTCCAGGTTGTCATATTGAAGGCTGTTTTATGCTACAATACGTTTAATTGTATACCGCAGTGAAGTGTTATCTGTCTTTACATAGTCATTTTAGGCAGTACATATTCCTTCTAATCTGCTAAATACTTCTTCATGATTTGTGTATCTTTGCAAGATTCTCTGGCTCTGCCTTCAGTGACTGAATAGCAAAGCTTTGCTGATAGTTTCTTTTGTCGTTTTGCCCTGCTTCTTTGAATTTTGAGTCACAGTAGTCTCTTAATATACTTGTAGATCATTTTCTCAGCAGGCTGATTCCTTCTTGTTCCTTTGCTGATGTAAAATAAATTGTGTTTTCCCTATAAATAAGATTCTTATCCCTTGTTATTTTGTTAACCAGTTTAAGGTAACCTCTCCAAAGGTGTTTTTTGTTTGTTTTTTTGTTTGTTTGTTTCGTTTGCTTTTAATGGCTTCATATATTAAAGGTCTAATCCTGCTCCCAGTGATGCTTTAATGCATGTTTTTCCATTGACTATAATTTTCCAGGGGGGAAAAAAACTGACACACACCCCCTACCCCCAAAAAAGGCAAAAACAAAACAAAACTCACTGTTTTTTCAAAACCAAGGGGTGCCAGGGACCAGAGGATAGGTAGATGATGGCTGTGTGAAAAAAGTATGAAGATGATAAAAGTCCATAACCCGCTTCCCCGCTCAGTGATTTCTGCTCTTTTATTCACCGTGGAGGAGTCTGGGGACAATACCTTTTCTAGAACCCTTTTTTTATGGAGGACTCCTTAAGGAAAACACTGTAGGAATAAACGTAAGTCTTTCAGAGAGGCCACTGGTAGGTAGAGTTCCTCAGCAGCCTGTGGCGGAGAACAGCATTCATTAAATTTGTTGAATTTGTCCCCAGGTGATCTGAGAGGGAACAGAGAGGTGGCAGGTTTTGCTGATGATACTGATTTACTTTATTATTTTTATTTTTATTTTATTTTTTTCAACAGAGCAAAGGTGAGGGTTGACTGTGAAGAGCTGCAGAAGAATTCCAGTGCAGGGTGACTGGGTGATGAAACGACAGGTGAAATGTAGATAAATGCAACCCGAGGTACATGGTGTGTGGCGGGGAGAACAATCCTGGACTCCTGTTCTGGGATGAGCAGTATGGCTCAACTACAAGGTTTTGGAGTAAGAAAGGTTAGCTGAACTCCATAGCAGGGCAAGATGTTTTCTTGAATACTAGGGTTTAGAAAGTCGATGAATGAAAATAAAACAGAAAACATCATAATGACACTGCATGATGGTGCTTCTGCATCCATCTTCATAAAGGTATAACAGAATTGGAGAAGGCTCATAAAAGAGCAGTGTGAACGATCAAATGTACTGAATGGACTCAACAAACGGAACAAATGGGACACTCACCTGAAAAAGAAATGCTTGAGGAGACCTAGGAAACTGGAAAGTGAATGTATCTTCTTGGATGGAATCTAGTAGGAACAAATGAAACTAAAGGGCAGTGCATCAGAATGGAGAGGAAGAGGTGGTTCTTCTCAAAGTTGGCAGTAAAGCTCTGGAATACCGCAGGATGTGGATGCCAGAAGTTTCGAAGTGTAGAAAAACTAGCTGGATAAATTGATGGAAGACAAGTCCATCAAATATCAATAAACAGAAGGAGCCTGTATATGGTTTGGAAAGTTTCTACCAATCCCACTGGAGGCTGGACAGGTGGTTTAGGGGAACTGTGCTGATTGATCCTGTGATTGTCCTGTGTCTGCATTCTTCCTTGGGCAGCTGCTGTTGAACACTGTAGTGACAGGCTGTTGAGCTGGATAGACTTTTATCTGTCCTAGTGCAGTCATCTTTTTGCTCTCCTATATTTAACATTGCAGACTTTTAAACAGTGTGTTTAGTTAACAGTATTTTGCCCTACTGTGGAAGTGAATGTGACCATATTTTAATGAATTGAAGTGTGTCTCAAAAGACAGGAGGAAATTGACTGTAGTCAAAAGAGCTGAGCCACTTCACACAGCTGCTGTGGCAGCTGAAACTGGACAAACACTGAGTAATGTCTCCTTAAGGCAAGCATGATTAGCAATATTAACTTACAGGACAGTTTCTATTCTTGATTTGCATGAGCGTGTAGGAAAGATACAGATGGCAAAACTGTTTTTACAAGAGGAACATACAATGAAGGTAAACGCTGTCGGGGGGAAGCAAACTTGTCCCTTAAGTGTGTGTGTGTGTGTTTGGTCTTGGGACAGAGAGCACACTGCAGAGTAGCAAGCAGCAAGGTCCATGCATCACTCTTGCACCTGAACTCTAACATATGTTACAGGTTCCAAACTCTGTTTGGCTTCTCTGATTTTGCTAATTTCTTTGTTACTTCTTAAGAAGGACTACTGATGTAGAGACGGGCAGTACAGTTAGTCCTTGGAGAGAAATGCACTGGAAATAAAACTTTGAAATACTAGAGGAGATTGTGACTTAAATCTTAGTAATTACTGGAATACCTGTCATTGGATGGGTACAATAACTGCTTTACTGCAATTAGGATGACACCAAGTGTATCCATCTTTCTGTAGGTAATAGAGGAAATGACATCATTTTTGTACAAATGTTCTTTGGACGCACTGTTAGCTTACAGACTTCAAATAAAGTTACTTACAGACTGTAGTGTTTTCTGATGGCTGCAGAACAGTTGTCCCTACGTAATTCAGTTCTGCTGCAACTGAAATAGTATGATACAGTTCTGGCTTAATGGCACAACATTAAGAAAACTTTTCCTTCCTTCCTTTTTATGGGAAAGGGAAGCATGTTGTGTATTTTATATTTAGAGGTGCTGAATGTCTTGATTTCACATTTTGCTGGAGGACTTCTGAGAAGCTCTTCATGGGTTGTCCTTCTAAGAGGCCTAAACTTGGCTGAACAGACATTATAGACTCGTTCATCATCCAGTGCAAATAAATCTTGTGCTGCTAAAATCTTTGGAGCTGCACTGATGTAAACCAGCAGAATACCTAAGTCAATGTTTATGACCTGACTGTTGTCAGTGAAGTTTGTGGATATTTCACTTGATCTCTATTGTGAAGGGAAAACCTGTAGAGGATGCAAGTTACAAGTCAGTAATTTTTGTTTTCACGTGTTCTGTGGCTTCTTTGCATCAGCTCACTCGCATCTTAAAAAAAAAAAAAAAAAAAAAA
>VXAL01017831.1:193821-208142 GCA_013399475.1 Chauna torquata | reverse complement strand
TTGTAGTGGCAATATCTTTCTTCATAAGATAATTGATTTCAGGACAGCAAGCCTTGCTCATATATCAGCTGAGATGAGAGGTTTTTCCTATAGCCAGCAGATGTTAGTTGGCGGGAGATGGGCTGCTTAGAGGAGCCCAAACAGAGGACAGAAATGAAGCTGCCGTAACCTACCCGTCATTGCTTTCTGAACGCTCCTGGAAAGCTCTAGTTGGATGCATAGATTATTGCACTGTGAAGTTGAGACAGAATTCAGAGGCAAAACTCTTCACGCAGAGCATGTGTTGAATCTCCACTTTAACTGCAAAAGGGGACTTGGTTTTATTCTGGAAGTGCCATGTGCTGTTGCCAAGGGCTGGAGATACTCACCTATATGCAGCTTCCTGGGGTGGCCTGGAAGCCAGATCTGCAGTACCTTCTGGGTGAGAGCTTTTTTGATGTGAAACTAGACTCAGTGCCTCTCCTTGCCTGAGTGGCTCCATCACAGGTACCAGGGCAACTCTGAAATGAAGAGTTGACCTCTCAAAGACAAGTCAGACAGCTGACAGTGATGTACAGTTTGGCAGATACCACCTATAAAAGTCCTCTGAGTCAGAGAGCTGGCTAGCTAAATACACTTTGTTTTGAAATGCAGAGCCTCTGGTAGGCTTTGTCTTTTCCAGCAAGTTATTAGAATATCTGTCTCGTTTCTCATGCCCTCTTCTGAAAAGGGGATCCATGATAAGGGTGATGTCTGGAAGATGGCTTTGTTTTTTCTGCTGTGTGCTCCATCTTCTTCCTTGGGTGAAGTGACTGCCTTCAGCTTCTGATGGTCATTGATGCACTACCTAGGCAGATATGCAAAGAAACATAAATCTTAGCCCTTTCTTTCCTCTTCAAAGTTTCTAGAAAGGGAGGGAAACTGAGAGTCACATACAGCAGGTCTGGGATTTCCAGGAGCATTACTAATACTCTGATGGGCTGACTATGACAGTCTCTGCATTTAAAGTTCATAACTACAATACAGTATCAGAATAATTTGTGTTTAATTCAGCTTTCTGTGTGTTAGTGTATTTTACAATGAGAACAAGTATGTGGATTTCTCATTCTCTGGGTTGTAAGCCATTAAATTTCAGGATTTGTGTAAGCAGTAGATCACTTACGTAATGACTAAGATGCATGCAGTTTGTACTGTTTCTCCCCCAGATATGCTTTTCATTCTACAGAATTTCAGTAGTGGCTGTATTTCACCAGCACTGTATTGTGTTACACTTGCCAAAGCCTCTGTCATCGATACAAATATATGAGATGCAAGCTGTGCAGCTCCTCATTTTTTGTAAAGCTTGGAGAGGAGATGACTTTACTATACAACAGTTATCACTAGCATCCCAAGACAGCAACTATCACAGCACTGGAAGCATCAGACTTTGTACAAAGTCAACCCTTGGGGGCATATTTTCTCAGGTTTTTTTTATAGCTATATTTTATGGAGAAAGCTAGAGTTTCCCCAGAAAGAAATCAAAAAAGCAAACAAGTAATAGGGTGTGGGGAGAGAGGTGATTTTTAATTCCATTAAATGTGGTCTGATTTTTAGATAGAAAAACCCTTGTATGCATTTTTTTTCATTGCAGAAACTTGTAATGAAATAATTTGGGGAAAGGACCTGAATACTGGAAACTCATACCATGATAAATATTTTTAAAGCAAGTAAAAAAAAATAATAATAATTTTTGGAACAAAGTATATTTCCAAATAGTGCCTATCATTATAGTTAGCTCCTCGGTATTGGCAGTTGTTGAGAGGGAGAGTTGTACAGTCTGTCAGCAGGCTTTCAGCACGTTAGCCAAGGACTCTGCTTCTCATCCTTATCCAAACAGATCCTACATGACTACATTTGTTCACTGTGGGGTCTTACACTGATGTTTGCAGAAAAAAAACCAGGTTTTTATATCTTCATACTCCTTAGGCTATGTGGAGAGGTGGTAATGTGTGTATTTTCTTCTACTTTCTTTTCTCTCCTGAAGACTTGTTGTTTCAGGGCTTTCCAAAAAATCTTACTTGGAGGTTACCTCTTCTGAAGAAAGCCCAGAACACAACTTTCATGACAGTTCATCACCTTCAGAAGTGCAGGACAGGGTACATGCTTAGAAATGTATGTTTAGAAAACATAAGCTTCCTTTTCAAAGAGGCTTATGACAAAATGCATGTTCTGCAGGCTTTGGTATCAGCAAGGGCAGGAACGCCTCAAGGGTCATCTGTCCCGGAGCCTATAAATTCTTTCTGCTTTCATTTATTGTGTGGAAGGTCACGCGAGGTGACACTAAGAGTCACAACTTTTGTCCTGCTTACACTCTGAAGCTGCAGTGCAGACTCATACAAATGACTTGAGAAAATAAAAACAGCAGGAGGGAGAATGCTCTGAACTGATATCCAGAGGTGGAGTGTACTTTGCTCCTTGTCTTAGGGGTGGCTGTGATCAGACAGTGCTTGATGCTATCATCTTATCGGGTGATCAAGCAGCAGTTTAGAGTTCTTTGGCACCTACCGAGTTAAGACCTTACTGAAAAGAGAAATTTCCTATGATACTTGAAAGGGAAGAGGAGAGTCTGACTTGTGGAGTAATAGCAAACAGGGTTATAGAGTTCTCCCCTCCTATTGTTTGTCATTGTCATTTCCTACTCTGTAATATGACACCTCTGCTAAAACTAAGATGTTAAAAGGAGAACAAGGAAATGTTTTTAAAACAAACACAAAATAAATTACTGCATATATTCTGAACTCTAGTGACTCCTGGAGTCACATTTGATTCTTCCATGTGCCGCCTGGGGCCAGCACCTGAAAACAGAAGTGGAGGTCTTTGATCTACATGTGTGGAAGAAGAAAGGGTCAATTCTAAAAACAACCCACCAGACCCTCATGATTTTTTTGCTGTCTTTTGAAAGATGTTTAAGTCATTATAAGAATATTTGCATGCCTCTGACATATTAAGCCAAAGATCTATGTAGCTTGTTACCCTCTCTTCAACACTGGCAAAGGGCAGAGTTTAAGAGAAGAGTGTAAGAATAGGGGAGCCCTGTAGTGATACTTCCTTAAAATCGTGGATTATCTCCTGACACTACGTGCTTGCGGCACATCTGAACCAAAGATTGTCTCTATCTTCTTAATGGACTTCAATGCGTCTTCCTTTAATTTGTGGAATGTCTTTTTCAAACGCGGTCAGTTTATGAGAACCACAGTGTCCTGTGGCATGGTTTCATAGCTTCAGTATGCAGAGCGTAAGGTTTTTTTCCTGTGTTGCAAACCTGTGATTGAAAAACCTAGTTTTATTGTGTAGTGTCTCGTTTTGGAAAGGAGAGCAAATGTTTCTGGTGGTAATTTTAAGATTCACTAGCATATAACCTGTTGGTCAGCATTTTTTTCCAGACTGAAAAGTTTGTCTATTCAGTTATTCCTCGTACAAAACTATTCCAAGCCTTTGATCAGACTTGTTGCTTGCACCTCAACCTTTCCAATTCCGTGAGAGACTTTTTCAGACAGCTGGTTTGGAACTGTAAGCAGTATTGAAGATGCAGGTACACTGCATGTCGATATCGGGTATAATAATGTTTTCTGTTCCTTTCCTAATAACTCCAAGCATTCAATTGCCTCTTACGACCTTTATGGAGCACTGTGCTCCAGTTTTCATGGAGCTACATATTCTAACCCCAGTATCTCAGGCAGCTCAGAACTAGCCGTTGTGTATGTAAATGTGGGAATAGGTTTCTTCATATGCCTGACATGACTGTTACCTACTGTGAACTTCATCTGCTCCTTCTCCCTGCAGCCACTCCATATTGCAAGGTTATGACACTTCTATTAATCAGCTTTATCCTACCAGCTGATACATGTTAGTGTCAGCAGAGTCTCACTCACTTTACTATTCATCCTCTCTTCCAAATAGGTTCAAGGACAGGAATATGTTGCACTGTGTGTGGTGACCTCCTGCCATGTACTCCTGCCTCCTGGTTCTCCTCTTCCTGCCAGTTCTGTATCTATGTTCAGCGCCATGCAGCTCTTATTCTGTGAAGTTTTAGGTAAAGACATTGCAGTTGTGTTGTTTCACTACTGTGTGCGGTTATTTTTGCTAAGAGAAGATCTTTTAGTTTAGTAGGGGTGTTTGAGATGCGTGTTGGATATGTCTTCCATTTTTTTTTCCTAGCTCTCATGGAGTTCTGGAATTGGTCATGTTGCTTTTAACCAGCATTAGACACCTTCAGATATCATTATTCAGTGTTGTTAATAACTTTCTTGTGATGGTTTGTGTATAGATTCCCATAACTGGATTGCATATTGATTAACTGGACAGCAGTGAACATGTTGTGGCAACAGTTCCATTGTACATCCATGTGTTTACATTTTAGTATGCAGCAAAGGTGGACTCTAGTCTGGGAATTATATTGAAATGTTCTTCATTGGAATTGAGCCTGCAGGTTAGTAAGTGAGGACTGCATGCAAAACTTCAGCCCATGCAATAAAACATAGCCTTCTCTTATTACCAATGGCCACTGTTACCAAGAACCCAGAGCTGGAATTCATGATCTGTTTGCCTTGGACAGACCCTGTTATAAAAGAAAGAAGTGGAGGAGGGAGTCGGTGACCAGGGCTTCCTTTGCAGGGGGGTACTCTGAAACAAGGCAAAGTGGTCACAGTGGCATGTAACACCATGTTCTCAGGATCTGTGGCACAGGACCTGGCAGGGGTTTGTAAACTACACAGTTTACAGATCACTGAAATGTGTAAGTTGTTACTGTTCATAGCTCTCAATTTCTGAAAAAATGAAGGCAGTGATGGAAAAGTCACATTACAGTTTATCACATGAACTGTTAGCTGCTCTGACAGAAATGGATTGTTTCGACAGCCCTCGCTGGAATAGACTGGAAGGGATGTAACCATGGGCACAAAACCGTAAAATGGAAATGTTTTCAAAAATTATAAATATATTGAGCGTATGCAGTTTCACAGAAAATGTAAGAACTACATGCCCACCTGGGGCCTGTGCTTCAGGAGCCAAGGGCCAGCAGCGGGAGTGGCAGAAGAGTTACCTGCCCCAGTCTGCAGGCTGGCCAGGTCAGCCTGCGTCTGAAATGAGCTGGGCTGAACACTGTGCTCTGGGCGTCAGAGTTGCTTCAAGCAAAGGGCTGTTGTGTTTTCTTGCTACTCTGTCCCCAAACCCATTAACTAACAAATCCACAGCAATGACGGAAGTAACATCAGATTCAGGCAGTCACTGTGAAGTACCACGTGATTACTGTTTTACAGAAGAAGACCATTTTGTTTCAGGATCACTGGCTATACTGGAGATCTATGTGTATTTTCCTTGACGTTGCCCCAGGTACTATGTGAGTTGCCTGTGAGTTCATACAGGCAAATCGCTGACTTCCCTAAAGGCAAATTTTTCTAAGGAGCTGACACTGCAAGTTTATATTCTGATAAAATTCAAGTAGTATGGAATAAGTAAAAAGGCATCTCGTATAGACTGGTTTTTTTGTTCAAGATAGACATTTTAAAATGTGCAATGTTCATGGGAGAAAAGAAACTCAGAGAAAATGCATCCCTTTACAATGAGTATTTAGTATAAGAATGCATCTTGCATGCTAAGAATATGTCACTAAGAACTTCTGTGCTATCTTCGCTTTTCAGAAGGAGTTATATAACAGTTGTTATGATCATTTACAGATGGAACTCTGTAAAACTTGCTTACCAGAGAACTTCTCACGTCATTGTTTACCACATTTGAAGTAGTTGACCTGTGGTGCAGTTTCTTTGCTCTGAATTACTCTAGTTGTATATATTTTCATAACCAAGTCCCCTGCCCTCTGCTTAACTTTTATAATTCACAAAGCCTTTACAAATAAATAGTTAGGAGTTGTTTTAATTCTGGATGGTTGCTGGCAAGAGATTTATTTGAATAATTCTACTAATACTAGATAATTCTGTAACTTTCCTTTAAAATATAAAAGGTCAAGGTTTCAAAAAGATTCGAATAAAACCAGAATTGAAAACCTGCTGAATTCAGTGCTGGGGAAGTGAAAGATGGAAAACAGCCAAGGAAACTGGAAGTTTCATTAGTGCACACTTTGATTATTTTATTACAGGTCTTACGCTGTTTAGGGCTTTTTCTCAATGCACCACTTCTTGGAATCCTGTGATTATCAGAAAAGTAAATTTCATTAAAAGTATTTCAGAACATCATTAATTGAAAAAGTAAAATCATTGGGGTGGGGGTGGGGGGAAGAGTTAAATACCACACATGTACAGATTGAGAAACTAAAAAGCCAAGTAAGTATGTCAATGTATTGCTTCTTCAAAATGGGAGTTGAAAGGCATCACTTCTTTCTATTTTTAAGTATATTTCAGAGTTCTTTTTACTCAGACTTTTTGCTTAAAATGATAATTTTCTTTGAGTCACTGTCAATGTTTTCTTTAACTGAAGGTTCATATTAATACCGTTAATACCACCGTAAGTATCTGCATTTCCAAGTGCTTAGATTCCTTCATCAAGTCAGAGAAATTTTTCTTGCTAGTAAAAGAAACCAAAGATATTGCAGGGATTGTTCTATGAATGATATTTCTACAGGTAGAAAAGAGTAGCAAGTAGGAAAGACTCAGAAGATCACTGAACATGTCCAAAGCATGTTGACAGGATGTGAGTTTAGTTACCAGCACTCCTGCAGCTTATTACAAGAAGGATATTGACTCTGTACCTCCAAACTCTGAAATTCAGAGGAGGCTGATGAAGAAGAATTGAAGGATTACAGAGCAAAAAGTCTGGTTGAACACCTCTCTGAGGAGAGGTGTAATAAAAAGGAGCAGGAGCAGAGGCTGGAAATGGCAGCAGGGGGAACACAAACACGTTCTCCACATGTGCCTTTGGGTTGGCTATGAGGTGAGGAACGCTACTGCTGCTGCTGCAAGGGGAAGTGAGGGTGAAGACACCTTTGTGGAAGTGAGAAGGAGGGGCTGAAAGGAGGATCATGTTGCTATTTCATTTCGCACTATTATGTTGGTAAAGCTGAAAAGGCTGTCTGTCTTTAGAGTGAAACAACTGTCAGATGCAGATTTACCCTGATGGATGGTAACACAAACACATCCAGCTCTGAACAGACAAGGGACAATGCCTTTACTTTTGGGTCAAGGCCATCAGCGAGGCAGCGACCAAAAAGAAATGAAGAGAAAGCATGCATTAAGCTATTAATCAAGCTGTAAAAAAGCAGGTGAGCCTGTAGTTTCTGTGTGCTACTCAGAAAGCAGAGTATATACAGGCAAATGCAGGGAGAAAAAATGATAGTCTTCCTATGAAAGGATAGGCTGGTTCCTGCAGTGCTGAAAATTTGGAAGGTATTAAGAGCTCTATATGAAAACTCATTACGTACTAAGCATGCAGCATTCTTTAAGCAAATGTGCACAGTACTTTGCAGCAAATGCAGTGCCTAGAACTTTAATGGCATGATGATGTTTCAGTGTTAAATATGACATTTTCATTTGTTTTCACTGGCACGGTGTCTCTGATAGATGAGGAAATCGGAGAGAGGAGAAAAGAGGAAGTAATATCTAATTCAATACCAATTGCCAACGTTTTTCCTATTTCTTTATTCTCAACATCTCCATAGAGCAAAATGAGCTTTTTTTATATTTTGAGTGTTTTTCCAGGATCAAGGCTATATACTTTACATCCCATATCAACTTTTCTGTTGATTAATTCTAGACAGAGGAGTAAGGTCTTTATCCTGTCATTTTATACTGTCATACTGCTCAGGAGAAGCAGGAATATGAATAGAGGATATCAGTTTAACAGCTCGGGAGAGAGATACAATTAATACTCCTTCAAAATGGCTGAGATTTTATGTAATAATCTAAGATACATATCATTTAAACCTGTATTTACTAGAAAATGAAGAATGTTGGAAAAACAGAGGGAGCTATAAAATACTGGGGAAAATAAATGTGTAAATACTTGGAAGACTTGAAAAACCACAGATTTATTGGTGGGAATAGAAATAGGAATATATGAGTACTAATAAATGAAGAGAAGTAGATAGCTCTTGTTGTGTTGATCATTATCTCTGAAAAATAGTGTAAAACTTGAAGACCTGGCAGACTGAGGGAAAGGCAAGCAGAATATTAGTTTTCAACAAGAATTAAAGGGGAGAAAAAAAAACTCAGTAAGAACATTAAGCCTGATAGTTGCTCACAAAAATGTAATTACTCTGCCTAATAAAAAAAAGTTCTGATATTAGAAGAAAAATGCCTTGAAGGGTGCAAAGGGAAAAAACATCATAAAATAGAGCATTGGTTATAAAGAATAAATACTGGAATTAATGTATGTGTTGTTATTAACAGAATTACCAGAATGCTTTTGAAGAAATGTATGTGTATGAATTTATATTGTACTGAATCAAAATTGAGATTTATTAGCTGTATGAGAAATTCTGCCTTTTAAAATTTAAACAACTATAAACCTACAACAATAAAACTAGCTACAAGGACTTGCTGACTTCTTTTTAAACCTTTGAAATATTGTGTGAGACCAAGATGCAATTAAATGGAATGATTAGTGTGAAAGTGTTGTTCATCTATTTGATTTTCCTGCGCTTCACATAAGCGGAGGGGGAGGAAGGGGAATATAAAAGAATAAAAACAGTTTAATATTTGTGAACAACAAGCTAGAGAAGCCCCATATATGTTCAGGCTAACCTGTTTTCTTGTGTGGATGAATCCTTCTGATTTCTTGATGTGTGAGGATTCCTTTTTTTGTGTGGCTTGTTGTGTAACCAGGTTAGGACTAATTTTTTTTTTTTTTTTTTTAAATGCCAACAGCCATGAGTGTCATCAACACAGCTCTTTGAATTTGCTGTATTTGCTTTTGGCTGGCGCTATTTTGCTGTAAGAAGTCAACATGACTTGGTTTGTAGGCTTCAGTGACATACAATTCTTTGTCACATAATTGAAAGCTTGACCTATTACCAAAATACTCTGGAAATGCGTATGGCAGAATATTTAGTATGGATTTATGTAGTGGACTGTGTGGTAAGACATAAGGACCGTAATCTGAAATTCATCATAAGTTTAAAGAAATACTGCTAGGTATGTCAAAGCTTTATGGAAACCAGTAAGGATTAAAGCAGTACGGTAGATGAGAGTAAGGTCTCTTTACTTGAATTGAGAAATGACAACACTTCGTATGTAACAAACACCTGCTCTTAAATTTACTGCTACAAGACTGAATTAAACTGAACAGGTATGTCCAAGAGTTTTTTTCCCCACTTTTTTTCTAAATATTTTTATTTCTGTAGTATACCAGACATCTCTCTTCCTTCTGGTACAGCAAATACCCCTGATAAGCTATGAAATGTTTAATTTCCCTTTCTACTTCTTTTCTACTCACTGCCTGGTTCAAGCTGAACTCGGTCATTAAATAAGGGTCAGTTTTCTTCGTTGTAATCATCAGTGATTTTCTTTGTTGACTCTCGCCCTTGGTCAGTGGTGAGTTTTTCAATCTGAGCCCTCTCATAAAGAAAATTGATGTACCGTTTCAACATAATCAACACTAATAAATAGAAATGCTCAAGCCCACAGCTTACTGACAGACTCTAGCACATACCTGGAAAAGTAATGTGGCTTATCAGTAAGTGTGGCCAATGGAATAAGATTGGTATCCCCAAAATAGAAAGCCTTCCTTAAGAACTTGCATAAAATGCCCTGTGAGTCAGCCTGCAGGGAACCAAAATCCTTGCCTTGACCAAAGCTTTCCCTCCATTTACCAGATAGTGTTAGGTTGCCACTGACACCACTTCGTGCCCCGTGGTGCTGCAGAGCCTCTTGTTTCTGAAGTGACTTGGTTTATGAAACACGTTGCTTCCTAGAATGACAGTAGAAGGGCTCTCGTATTTGGGTGTTCTGGGGTAGTTCTTACACTATAATGTAAGCGCAGCATTTTTTTTTTTTAAGTCAGAGTGATCAGCTAATTTTGTTATTAATTCACAGATGTTTGTAAAAGGCAAACTCACTGTATAATGACAACTGATGCTGAATGGAATATCTGATTTTCTTTTAATTATGGATTTATTTCCTCTGTTGGGGAAAACAGACTTACAGGCTTGCTTCTTTGTTTTAACTCGTCTTGCATGGAGCAAAATCGATGTAAATGAAGCCTCGGTTTTGCAGTTATCCACAGTAGGGTTCAGTGTAGTTACCCAAATTCCTAATATTTTGGAAGAGCAGACCTTCATGGATAAAGTTTGGATAGATCATTTATTTTTGCCTCAGCAAAATCACACTAGGCATTGTTTGTGGAAGCCACAGCTGTGATTAAGTATTAATTATCATGCTGTAGGTAACTGCAGGTGATGAGAGGCTTGAAGTATTGGCTTTGCAGCAAAAATGCAATGTTTTATATATGACATCTATTACAATAAGGATTCCTCTAGAACAAGCTCTTCAGAGAGACTACTCTGAGGTTGCTTTGTAAAGGAAAAAGCTTTTTCTCTTTTTATTTCTACTTCATATTCCAGTACGCTGCTTTAGAAGGTAGTATTTCTATGATTCAGAAATCAGTTTCAGTCAACTGTTCCATAGACATGTAAACCATAGGTGAACTGTAGTCACCATATTGTAAAACCTCTCTTTTTATTTCGAGTAGTTATTTACATGGAAAAACCTGCAGGATGTCAGAATCTGATAAAGCTATAGGAGCTTACCATGAGGTCGCAGAGGACGAGATGAGTCTGTCTTTTTGGATAGACCCTGCCCTTTGGTTGTGAGTGCTCCTGAATGTTTTGGCGGGGTTATAATACACCTATGTAACCCTGCAGAGCCCTGTTCTGTGCAGCTCTGCTGCTCAGCTGGTGCCCCGACTCCACCTGTGACTCCATGTTTGGAGCTCCGTGTCAGAAAACAGCGAGCCGTCGCTGGGGGTGGTACCACCCGTCGTCTGTACGGCACAGCGCGCCCGACTTACCCTTACGGTGAGTGGAAGTCGTGTTTTAGGAACGAGCGGGAATTATTTTTATTTTTTTCTTCTGTGCCTGACGAGGCCCAGCCGTAGTCGCATAGCACTGAGGGCGGCGGCGGAGCTTAACGTCGGTGCGGGAAAACTGCAGGTGGCGGCCGTTGGGCGCGTGCCCCCTCAGGCGGCGACGCAGGGGGTGCGCGGCAGTTGGGCGCGTGCTCCCTCAGGCGACGTTGCTCTCTGGAAACGGCTCTGTTAAGGGAAAAGTACTTTAAAGCCCTGTCCTCACCTTCCACAAACAAAGTTCCGTCGGTGAGGAGGGCCAGAGAGCATCTGTGTCTCCGGGTTTGCTGCAGTGCTGGTGAGAGGTGAAAGCCAGACTTGAGGTTAGAAGAGAAAGATGTGAGGTGCGTGTCAAGGAAGGTCAGGAAAGCTTCCATTTATGTTAGAAATACGAAATACTTAGCATATCAAAACAGATGATTATGTTTAAAGCTGTTTGGAAACATTATCTAAAAGTCTAGTTCTTAAACCATGTAATACCTTATGGTCAAATCACAGTTTATTAGTTTTTGTTTACATTAGAAAAGGACGTGTGACTTTACACAGCTTATTTTGCTTTGGACATAGTATTGATACTCAGTGATACACTACTTACTTTTATGTAGTATTTGGATTAACCTATCAGTGATGGGAAAGTTAATGACTGAACAAAGGTAATGCAAAATCTGCTTATTTTCTGGTAGCTGACTTTAAAGGACCTCCTTGTTTTCTCTGAGGTCATAACCTATAAGTAACAGGTAGGTCAATGATTTCGGAGAGAGTTTAGTCCCTGCAGTTTAGTCCCACAGACAAGGCCTAAGGAAATCAAAAAGCTACAAATTCAGGCTAAAATTAACCTACAATTAAGATGCAAAGTATTTGCAGAGAAGGTAACTGAGGGAAAATTGTCTGAGGGATGTGGTAGGTTTGCAACTGAAAATCTCCAGTTTGGAGGTTTGTATGACTTGCTAATGCATTGCTTTAGATGAACCATAAGTGACAAGCTTCTCTGTGTTAACGAGGGAGTTTTGTGACTTGTCCTCAAATGGATACCTGTCATTCTGACCCACGCATGAACTGGAACTCCTGGTGATACACACCTGGAACTTGTAATGATAAAATTCCTGGTGACATGTATGAATAATATTTCATCTGAGTTGCAGAATGTTGATTAAGCCAGCAGGTATGAAAATTCAGTGTTTTAGGAAGGTGATCGTCACCTGCTACCTGTGTGTAACCAGAGAAGTTTGAGTGTTATTAATTTAGCTTTGGGAACACCCACTATATTGATAGCTATTTGCAAGGTAAAAAAAGAGTTTTGGGGGTTTTTATTTTTTTTTAAAGCACCAAACAGTATGCTTAATGTTGGCATATGGGACGATTTTAATGAGCTCAATCCATGCAGCATTCTTTAATTAACTTTGATTATACTTGTGTATAATTTATTTTGGACAATAACTGGAAAATTAGTTTTCATTCAGGAAACAATTGGAGCTCACCACATTTTGACCTCCTATACAGCCATGTAATTTTAATGAAGATTGAATTGAATGTTATTAGGGATGAGACCAGTGGACTTGAGAACAGAATCTGTCTTTTCTACCCCAAAGTGGCAGTGAGAATGGTGGTGATGAAACTAGATGATAGTCATGGAGAATAACTATTTTCGTTGTTGTGGGATTTTATTTATGGTTGAGCATGTGAATGCTAATAGTGACAAAAACGTTAAGTCAGGCCGTTAAACCAATATATAAGAAATAACAAAGGTTGCCCTCTCCTCCATTTTGTAATAAAATTACAAAGGGGGAAAGAACTAGCCAAAAACAAACAAACAAAACAAACAATCAACAACAACAAAACATCCCGTGCACCTGCAAAGTCCACTGAAGACAAGTTATTCTTATTTTCAGGATTAAAGAGAAATGTAGCCATGTACGAGAAGAACTGTTAAGTGTATCTTCTAAGACTGAGATGATTTCATATACTGTGTTTACAGGGTGTTTTGCCCAGTCTGGGTTTGTGTGTGGCAGCATATTGATTCTGCCCTCAGAAATGTATATGCCTCTATTTTCTTTCTCATTCGGAGCTGTGTATATGTGGAGTTAGGTTCTCCAGGTATCATGCTGCCATGGTTCCAGTGAGTGGCAGGGCTGAGATCTCCGCAGCCATTTTGCTTTCCATACTCTTTATCTTGAAGTCCCAGAATAGTCTGATGACAACTCTGATCAGCAAAGTGCATCTGTCATATGTTGTAAGAATACTAGAATAATAATGCTTAAAGACAGCATGTGTTTAAGCAATGTTTTTTTCTCATAACTAGGTAAGTGCCTAATAGAAAGCATCAGTTTCTGTGCTGTTGAGGAAGAGGAAAGAGGGCTGGAATGGCAAATGGAGTAAAAAGGGAAGGTTTTCTCAGGGTCTTGATAATCAGTGCAGCACTTCTGCTGACATTGGGGTAATTCAGTATCAACACACTTGATACGGAGATACATGTAATACAAATGTATAAAATGTGCACTGCTTTTAACAATTGTTTGCACTCACTGCTGTATTTCAGTTACTGTTGCTTTTGTTCTCTTACTTAGGGAAACTTAGGACTCCTTGAGTTCCACCTGGGTTTATGTCTGGGCTGGTTAGCTGTGCGGAGGCTGATGTTCATCAGTCTTTTGACGCTAGCACACAGCAGTAAGAGGAGTGAACCTTTCTCATGCATCTTGTCATAAAAGTACAAATCGGTGCAGTTGTGCTCTTTATTTGAAAACCTGATTCAGCTTTGTTGATAGCACGATGTCTGACTCCTTTGTATTTGAGTACTCATCTTGCTTGTCTGCTGCAAGTCTAGGATTTCTGTAAGGTGACTGGCAAAAAGCATGTTTCAGGAAGCATGGGCTTTCATCCTGTCTGATCTCGGTTTTGGATGCAGACACAAACTGGCCTGCATTGTAGTTCAGTGCATCAGCGTGTTAGGAGAAAAATCAAATCATAGTGTATTATTAATTCCTTAGTGATGACATTAGGGAATATGTTGCTACTTGCTCATGCTCCTTGATTTCACCTTGCTGACTGAAATTGCAGTTACAATAGATCAGGCCTTCAAATTACTGACTTTAGAGGAAATAGAACGGAAAAAACATAGGGTTGAGCTGCTGGGTAGCTCATTATGCAAAGGGACTGTCTGAATGATGCAGTGTGGATGCTGGGCTTTGTTTAAGAGATAAAAACTCAGTTTTTGCAAAAGTTAGAATCCGCTGTCAGCCTAGTATAGAAAGATTATTCCTAATCACAGTTTCTCTTCTAAAATACCATTCCCCCCC
>VXAL01017831.1:138729-193800 GCA_013399475.1 Chauna torquata | reverse complement strand
TCATTAGGAAAGAGTCTAGGATCTAAGGAATCAGCTTTTGATCAGTGGCAGTGTAAACCTCTAATGGTATCTGAATACTTTCCACATGAAAAGCAACATGATAGGGAGATAGCCATCACAGTGTGTTTGTTACTTTCACTTCAGGAAGAAGACTGTGTTTAGACAAGTTATCCCTGTGGTTTTTGGGGGGAGGGAAGAGAAGAGGCAGGTTGGAGAAAGTTGTGATTTTGTTCTTGTTGTTTAAGCAGTTCCTGATTGGGAGAGTAGCATTCTTACAATGTGCAAATTTGCTCCAGACCTGTTAATGCTGATATAGTGGGAAAAGATTCCTTTTATGCAGTGATTTTAAAAATAAAGGAAAATCCTTAACTGTGTCTCAGTTCTGAAGGGCTAATTTGGATTTGCGATGATTTTGTTGGGTATAAATCCTTTGCAGGTTCAAGCTTCTCTCTTTATATTTTCCTTTTTAAAATCATGCCTTAATTAACGGTTTATTAAAACCCAGAACAAGATACATCACCAACCCTAAACCTAATGTGAGAATAGTTCTCCCGGAGTACTTCTGTACAGTGGGCAGGCTGCGGGCAGGCTGCCAGTTGTCTCTGGACTAACTTCTGGTGATGTGACACAGGGCAGTAACAGTTCCTGATAGGATCACATGCAGTGGTGCAATATGTTTTTGAGTCTACTGACTACAAAAAAAAATCAATCATAGCATTAAAGGATTTGTCAGAAGGCCCTTTCTAAAGTGGTGTGATGCAAAGCTGTGCCACATGTTAGCCTTAATTTCATGGAGCAATTGTGAATTTTGGACTGTGCACTTCAGCCTGTATTAGATTAAAAATACAGAAAACTTTGTGCTGGTATTCTTTCAAAGGAAATATAGGTGCTTTCAGGATCATAGAAAAACATCTACAATAGAAGCACTTAAATTTTCGTACTAATTTGTTACAAAGATTTCCAGCATGCGGCAATTCCTTTCAAAACTATGTTCTGAAAATAATTTGCTTTGGGTGCTAGACTGCTTTTCTTTGGCAAGTATTTACATTCAGTGGCCTTTAAGTATCTTACGTTGTAAGCTTGCCAGGATGGGGCTCTTTGTTTTCTTGCAGCAACAAATGTGGATGCTTCAGGAACTTGCCTGCAGCACAACATGCAAGTTGCAAGAAAATCCATGCAATTCTACAGGAGGAGGCTTGGGTGGATGGAAGATTTTTTTCATCCGTCCAGTACCATCTAAGGGCAAATCCATTGGAGCATCAATAGGGTATTGAAGAGCTTTCTGAATTAGCATGTGGTGGATCTCATTGCAAACTTCTGTAGCCCATAAATGCCACAATCAAACACCTGGATAGCAACGCATTGTGTCTGGTACTCGCTTCTTATTTCATCAGTATCCTGCTACATGTAAAGGCTATCTGATCTTTGTGGACAGCTGATTTTGGTTGTTGGAAATTTATTGACTGAAAAGGAACAAACAAAAAAAACTCTAGGTATCTGGTTTCAGCTAGGAAACGTCTCACTCTACCAACTTTAAGGAAAACAGCAAATATTATTGGACTTATTTTACACAGCTTCTTGCCTCATTTTCAGTTACTCTAACGTGCACTTTCTCATTCCCTCATTCCCCATCAGTGCCAACATGAACAACTTCTTCAGGAAAGGGACTTGGAATCCTATTTCTTGGTTGTTGTTTTTTTTGTTTTTTTTTGTTTTTTGGAATGTATTATTGTAAAGAACCAAGAAACAGGGTAATGATCAATGTGAGAACAGCATTTTCCCCTCCTTGTTGAAGAAGAAATCCATTACTTTCTTTTCCTATTGCAAGCAGTGTTTCTTCATTTAAATTAAATGAGTGAAGAACATACACCTAAGTAACACATGTAAACAACATCTAGATTTACCAACATGGGAATATGGTTTGCTCTTGTCTGTACTCCATTCTTTCCACCTGTGTCTGAGGAATATCAGATAGTCAACTTTCTAAAACAGTGATTTTAGGCCAGATGGGCTGTTTATAGAATTAGTATCATAGAATCATAGACTATCTAGATTTGGAAGGGGCTTGCAAGAATCATAGAGTCCAACTCCTGGCTCCGCACAGGACCACCCAAAGATCAGACCCTGTGTCTGAGAACGTTGTCCGAATGCTTCTTGAACTCCAGCATGCTTGGTGCCCTGACCACGTCCCTGGGCAACCTGTTCCAGTGCCCGACCACCCTCTGGGTGAAGAACCTTTTCCTAACACCCAGCCTGACCCTCCCCTGTCACAGCTCCGTGCCGTTCCCTCGGGTCCTGTCGCTGTCCCCAGAGAGCAGAGACCAGCGCCTGCCCCTCCGCTCCCCTCGTGAGGAAGCTGCAGGCCGCCGTGAGGCTTCCCCTCTCCTCTTCTCTGGGCTGAACAACCCAAGGCACCTCAGCCGCTCCTCATCCGTCTTCCCCTCCTAGCCCTCCATTGGACACTCGCTAACAGTCTCATGTCCTTCTTGTCCTGTGGTGCCCAAACCCCCACGCAGTGCTGGAGGTGAGGCTGCAGCAGCACCTTGCTTTGTTAGAGCAAAGAATTCTTGTCTGTTTGGTTTCCCTCGGTGGTGGTGGTGGTGGTGGTGGTGGTGGTAGTGGTAGTGGTAGTGTTAAAGAAAAAACAGGGCAGAAGACAGGACAATGGAGGATTTAGTTCCTGAAGCTGTTTGAAGCTATTCTCTCTCTCACCCTGCCTACCAACATACCTCCTGAAATTCTGAACCTGACCCTATTGTAGAGCAGTTATTACAAGTGCTGAATTAATTGTAATTGCTATATTGGAAGAAAATATGTTTGGTACAGAGTAAGCTGTATGTGGTCTCTTCCTTACCTTAGAGTCCTCTGCAGGGAAGGAATTTGCAGGATGTTCTGTGGACAAACAGAAATATGCAAACACATAAACGGGATTAAACGCTCAGTGTGTTAAATGAATTTCTGGGTTTGTACTTCTATAATCATGACTTCATTACAAATCATGAAGAGCCTTCAATATACCCTGGTTATACTGTATGTGGTTATGCTGCTTATTGTCAGACAAAGTTATTGTGTGATGAAGGATGGTATGTTCTCTTTTTAGTAAGAATGGTTAAGACTACTACCAGAGGCTTTCCTCCGAATCCACTTACTCTGGGGACTCATATCTCAATATTTTGGTCACTTCAGTTTTGCATTAAATCTTACCGTAGAATAGAAGTACATCAATATTCTTTACAGAATATGGCCAAGGAGGAAGTGTAGGGCAAAGTGATTTAATGTAACCTTTGAGAGCTGAAGCTGCGGGCTTCAGGTTAACGTGTCTCTTCTGCTGGGATTTTCAAATGTGTCTGGAAACTGGTAGGCATGCATTTAAAGAACTTATTGTACTGTATTAGCACAAAACTTCTTTATGTAAAACAGAATGTCTCTTGTGCCATGCAGGTCAAATAATTACTTTTGTATGTATTTGAAGTTCCTAATACGGTTCTTTCCCTTACCAGTTCCACCAGTTTCTCCAGTACACAGTACAAAGGTCAACCATAATACTCTGTGTCGTGTTCTTACAATGTGAGACTCTTCTTCACAGCATCGTTGTTCTACTGGGCTTTTAGAGCAAGGATGACATCTATATTTGAATGAGGGTTAGAGTTCATCCTCAGTTGGAGTCCACCCCTCCCCCTTAAACTTTTAAGCTATGTAGAAGCTTTTCAACTCCTCAGCTTTTGGAATTATTTATGTTTATAACTGAAAGCTCCAATTGAGAGTCGATGGTTTGGCTTTTTAATTTTTTAACCCAAAAAGAAATGCTTTCTCCATCCCAGTGAAATTTTAACAGTATTTAAAAATTTCAAGGCTTGCTTGGTCTGTTTCGTCACGGCTTTTTGTGTTTAAAAAAAAATCTGTATAAGATGATCTTTTCCACCAAAGCAAATATACGGGAAGTGTCTGTGTTTAGTGTTGCTCTTGGTTTTTCACGTGGAAAAAACCTGAGGCAGAGCAATGGAGAACTTGTGCATGCCCTACATACTGAATGTAACTCATCAACTTTGACTGTAGTTTCTTCAGACTTGGCTTGCTTCAGGACTGTTTCAACACAGATTTGTTTGGCATCTCCATTCATCTTAATGTGCTTTTCAGTAGGCAGGCTGCGCAGCCTTTGAAGAGCTGTACTAATCTCCTTTAGGGTTGTTTTGACATTCCAGGCTAAGAGTACAAATGGGGTTACTGTAGCATCCTTTCTTGCAGGATAATTTTTCCTCTTGAGAAGCCTTAGCCAATCTTTTAACCCATCTTGTCTGGAGAAAAACTTTGGTGCCATATATGTGGTCTGTGAAACATGATGAAATGGTACCTTTTATGACGACAGGAGCAACAGCCCTTTGAGGTGGAATTTAATGGAAAATGGTATTTGTGGTGATGCCCTACTTAATGCTCTGCTGTTTTTATGAGCATTTCAAATGATGGATAGGGAAAGGGAGGACAGCTGGGATGCCTGGTCTAGCAGGCATTGAGAATGGACTTGCCAGCAGTTAATTGTTGTGCCATAAATTTGTGGGGTCAGCTTTGTAAGAGCGATGCTCATCTGCTTCTGGATGAGGCTAAAGGCCCAGAGATGGGGCTGCACCTCCATCTTTTGGGTTGTTGTCACAGTGATACCTTTTGCAACCAATTAGCAAACTGCTGCTGATAAATGCAGTTGCAGAAAGCAGTGCTAGTGGTGCGTTTCCCGTGTGATTGCCTCCATCACCTCGGGGCAGCCTCCAGCAAACTGATGGTGGTTTAGGTTCTTCATGCTGGAGAACGGCTGCCATGGGTGAGCTGCATGGCGTGCCACCTCGCAGGGCCAAGCCCCTCAAGTGAGTGGGGTGCCTGGCATTGGGATATTGGTCTCTTGTGAGCTACAGGGTCTGTGTGATGCAGACTGGGTGGTGGTGGGAGATTGCTTTCAAGGCCAAATTAGGGGTTCTGCAGTGTCCTCTGAGCATCCCTCATGTTTGAGGGCTCCCTGACATGTGGCAGCTGTGATGATGATAGTTGAGATGATAGTTGTGCGTGGCAGATAGTGTGCTTCAGCTGAGTCGGGCGGCCTGGGACAACCCAGGAGGGTAGTGAAACCACAGGGTGTGAGAGCAAGAGATGTCACTCCAATTATATCTTGCTCCCATGCTAGTGCAATGTCTGGACAGCAATGGAGATCACTTTTTTTTGAAAACTATGGTTGATTACATCCAAAACATCTTTAATAGCTAGAATTGTCCATGTTGAATAGGTACTAAGCGTCAAATACAGTTTTGTTTTGTTTTTTCCTTAGTTATTGGGCACTTATCTAGTATGAAGATAAATGCTGAAAACATTTTGGAGTAGGCCATTTGTTTGCACATCTGTGAATTTGTGGGGTTTTTTATTTTGTTTCCTTGTGTTTTTCTTCTGGTTTTCCTTACAGCCAGAGCTCTGTAACAAGATCTACAGTGCTACCACACCAACAAACCAACTTTTGGATGCTTTAAAGTTAGCCTTGGAAATGCATCCTTTGATCTGCAAAGCTGAGGAGTGGCATATGCTCAACATCCCTGAAAACCAAATCTGGATTTTTTGGAGGTCATTGGAAATGATAGTTTGTCCAATGTCTGATGAATTTACAGTATTTTATCACTGAAAATAATGTATATGTAAAAGTCTGTCATGAAACATATAACCTTGTAGAAATCTCCATCTATTGATTCAAGTTACGTGTTAGAATTCCCTCATACGCAGGAGAAATCACCGTTCTCTTAATATGGTGCTTGTCCATCCCCTGATTACTTCTGATCTTGTTGAGTGAAATGCCCACATCTGAAAGAGGACTACAGTCCTCCCACAAACGTGATGTGCCTGCAGGCCTTATGAAAATCTATATGAGAAGGGGGACCCAAATGAAAGCCTTCTTTGGGGGGAAAGGCTGACATATCCTTGGTGTGTTTGGTCTGCTGTTTGGGAAACAGAATCTAGCTAGCTACTTCTCTTGTGTAATTCAAAAGTGGTCATGGAACATGCTGCCTATTCTAGTTGAAAATGATGTGGTATAGGAAGAGGATCGGGGAGTCTGAGAAGGGCTTTGAGAAGGATAAAGGGAGCAGGTGTGAGGTGAGAGAAGAAATGGGAGAACTGGTGATGCAGCACACAATATGAAAGGAAAGAGAGTTGCTCTTCTCCCTTTTTGTGGAACAGCGTGCCCGTGAACCATCGAAGTTACTCTGACATCACGTAGTTCGCCAAATTCCATCCAAGTGCATGTACTTTTTCTGAGAGTAAAAAATTTAAAAAAAAAAAAAAAAAAAGACACATAGCAAATGTCATTTCTGATGATCATGAACTCTCTTAAGGTGAGATTGTGTATGTGTCAGTGAAGTTATGAACTCTAAGATGTGTATTGCTAGTGTGGAAAAAAAATGACTGCAGCTTCACTGAAAAAAAGACTGAAGTCTGAAGTTTCAGGGAAAACTGATGTTTACTTGCAAAGCAAGCTCATAACAAAATTAGGAAGATTTGGAACATTAGACCCTATAGTGCTATATTTAGACTCAATTTATAACTGGGATTGGAATTTAGAAATGTGGGTATACTGTGATTTTTCTTCTGTATCCATATCTTAGTCATGTCTTTCATTATTTAAATTGGCCAGAAACCTCTAAACATTGCAAAATATGCTGTTCAAAGAGCTAAACTTCTGGGCTAACTCCAAGAAAAAAATCTGGCTGTAAAGTCCCAAGAGGGACTGAGCAAAATGAAGTGTCTCAAAAAGAATAGAATTAGTATTCAGTCAAAAGAGACATGAAGCTGGAGAAGGGAGATTTAATATATCATCAAGTCTGGCAAACGGAAAGGCGTTGTTCCCCCGTCCTCTACAGAGGCTTTTTCCTTCCATTTTCTTTCCCTTCTCTGATTCTTCTTTTCTAGATCTTTAATTTTCATTTCAGTTTAGGAATCTCTTGGTAAAAGCTTTGATTTCATCTGATGTGCCAGATTATTTCCATAACATAAAGGCAAACAATTTTAAATAGCATAGAATGTCTTATGGGAGTGGCTTTTAATGTGTTTGAGAATTGAAAGTTTGTAGACTCGTAACAGTTAGCAGAACCAGGCTGTAAGTAAATGTACTAAAAAACAGAGATATGGATAAAAAGACAAATTATTTGACTGGGATGATATTGTGCACTGTTCACAGACAGTTTTTTATGAAGGAAAAAGTGAATAACTTAAATTTACAGCCTCCAGGTTTGCCTACTGTTCTTGAAAAGGACACATACAGTTGTGATTTGCTCAGTTGCAGATAGTTTTTTCTTTGGTTACTAAACTGAGGTATATCCAAAACTCTGCAAAAAAAGGCAAACAGACCAAGATACTCATGAACACTTGCCAGCAAACCATTTATAATCCTATTTTTTTCTTTCTATTGTGATTTCTGCAAATATTTTGATTACTGCAGTGCCTGGATACTGCTTTTCTAAATGTAAATTTTATGCATTAATTAGCCAACATTAAGAATTTCTTTCAAAACACACAGATTAAGCATTTCAGTGTGCTTTTCTAATTACATTAAAAAAAAAATTCAAGCTGTAAAAATGCCTAGAGTCTGTTGTGTGCATAGACACACATGCAGCTCTTACTAATGTCAAGGAGAGTTAAATGCAGAAGGAGAGAAAATTAGACCTGGGATAAATGTTATTAAAATGCATGTAGATTCTTAAACTGATATCCGTATTGGTTAGTGGAGAAATGCCTCAAGAATAATGTCTGGTATAGATCCAGACCAAAAAATAATTCCCACGACTCACCTTGTGTGGGATTCATCCTACTGCACTTCAGACATCTTCATTGGTGCCTGAATTAGTCACTTTTGTTTCCCATTATTGTTAGTAGAGAGAAATAGGTACTTCTGTGTGTTGATTTTTATAACCGTAAGCTAGAAAACTTCACAGGAATTGTACACTAAAACTACTTGTTTCTCTGCATAGACAATAAAATGAGCCTTTACAGTGAACTCAAATGAAGACCCATTTTTCTTATGGTTTCCTTGGTCTCTTGGAGGTTGGCAGCAGCATGCTACCCTTGGTTCAAGCTCTGAGGGCAGCAGAGTTTGAGCTTACACGTTGTCTCGTGTTGAGTTAAAAATTACCAGTTGGACCTTGAAGGAAACTTACTGAGCAACTGTGACCTAGTGTGATGGGACTTTGTCTGCTACTTGGGCATCTTGATGCTACAGTGAAAAAGATAACTGATTGCGAAGCCACTGACTTATCACTAATGGAATGGTGTACTTGTTTTTTGCATAAAGAAGTGTGTAGTTGTATTCTGTTCGGAGTGAAGTTGTCCCATGCATTTGTGTTGCTGCACTTGAACTGAATAAGGTCTGATACCGGAGCATAATGTGGAAGTCTCAGGTCTGTAAGCCGGTAGGTAGTAGTATACAGGTTTTTCTTATCCTTAGTAACAGTAATCCCTGCTCCCAACATCACAGGTACTGAAGAAGTAACAGTATATGGCTTGATCACACTTGCAACTTGGAGCAAGTGAACTTGCTGGCTTGCTAGTCAGATGCATTACTGACTGAATTGTGACGAGATTTGCCTAAATATTGCTCAGAGTCTCTGCTTAATTTTTAATCAGGTAGCTTAACTGCTGAATATGCATTTCAGTAAGGGAAAGAGCTTCTCTAATTACATTCAGAAGCTGCAACACAGACCCTTAGAGGCAAACTGGTGCTTAATCTCTGTCTTCAGTGAGATCTGAGAACCTGAAATCATTGCTGGGTCTGTGCTGGTGTTATGATCTTGTGAATGCAGTGGGACTTGGACTGTGGATTTTCTTTTCCAGTGGGGCTTCTGAATCCTCACTACATTCTCTGTAATAATAAGTAATAAAGCTTATTAGACAGGATTAGATTTGCAAATCCAAAATCAGGGATGCTTTCTATCACAGTAAGGCTTGCTGCAGACACTAATCTGAGAGGACTAAATGAAGTCCCAGAAGGAAACTGTAAAGGACTGAGACCTCAGACAAAAAATTCAGTTATTGGAAGAAAAAGAATTATTTCTCACCCAAGTATTTGGAATTTGCCAAGCAAGTAAATGTCCAACTCAGAAGATAATAAAAAGTAGATTTTTACAAAGAATCTAAAATTCCTTCTTTCCTCCTCAAGCTTGTTTTTGTATGTGAAGATAAAAGTTTGCGGGGGGCGGAGGGGGAAAGCACATAATGCTCTCCAGCAAACAAATGCAACGTACATCCCAGCAACTTAAAAAAAGGCCCATGAAGTGCAAAGCACTATGTAAAATAGCTTTGAACTTTTTTTTTTTTAATTAGCACTTTCAAAAGCATAGGCAAAGAGAAGCTAGCATCAGTAAAAGGATGATAGGAAGATGGTTGGAGGCAGTGGGATGTTTGCTGTTATTTTTTATTATTAGGTTAAGTTGGACGCTGCTGCCATCTATAAGGCTTCTGCAGCAATGGCAATATTAGCGTGGGGAAGGGGGCAGTGTGGGTAGAAGAGAAATGTATGGAACTTAGAACTCATGAGTTTAGCTTCAGGCAAGGTAGGGAAATTTTCAGTAGAACAGAAAATTTGAGTTCTTTCAAGAATTTCTTAAGTGAAGGCTAAGACTAACAGTTGAGTGTGTTAAGTTGTGCTGTTTCACAAATGAAGCAGGAGAACGAGCAAAATGGATTCATTCTCTCATATTGGTGAGAGGGAAAAGAAAGGAAGCTTTTGCTTACACATAGAGCCAAAAAAGATACAAAAAATAACACACACAGCACTTATTGCTGTCTACCAGGAAGACATCTTGAAGGACATTGTCTCAGTCCAGGATGTTGTGGAGGAACAGAGATTTAATTCAGCTTTCCTAGCTAAGTTCAGCTAATCTATTGGATATAAATATTTTACATGCTGTTTTATGAGTTACGGGTGATGGTTGTCGTTCATCTACAGGAGGATGTAAGGAATACTACCTGGAAATCCATCTCCGTAACTGTCCTTCTAAATGGTGCCAGAATGCTGCTGAATTCTAATGGCGTAAAAATTGACTCTTTGTCAATAGCATTCTAGGATTGCAAGAGATTGGTCTGTGCACTGGGGACGCTGGGGCCGGTCTGATCTGTCCAGCGTTTGGGGGTAGGAGGTAATAGGCAATTCTAATAATTAGCTTCTGTGAGGAGAGGTTCTGAATTTCTGTATTAGGTTTTGGCATGCAGGGGCTGAAAAGCTTCACAAGGCAGTTTTATTGTTTAATCAAATAAAGCTGTGCCCCCCAAAAAAACTTCCAAGTGCAATTGTTAGTCCTTTTTCTATCTTGGAAAAACAAATTAGAGCAGCTTACGATAGGCAGTGTTTTTTCAGAAAGTTATAGTCAAGATCTTTTGTTAAAGAAATTGATAAGAAAAAGAAAATAACATCATGTAAGGACTATGACCTCCCTTCCCCCTCATAGTTCTTAGGCTTGTTTTGAGCTGCATTTTAATCAGACTCAGAAGATAGCAAAAAAGGGAAGATTAAAATACACTGTCATAGAACAGTGTGAATTTCACACTTATATTAAATAGAGCTAGCACAAAATGTGGATATCTCCATTTCAGTGTTACAAAAATATTTTGAAATTCTGTGTAGATATAAATAGCATCTAACTCTGTTGGCCCTTGGTGAAGTGCAAATACTGCCCTATAAACTACTGTTGTCCTCTACATTCTTTACCTTTCACATATAGAAGGTAGTGTAAATGATGGAGCAAACCATCTGATAAATTGCTGCCTCTCAAATTTTTTTAATTCTCCAGTTTTGGTATGCTAGCATTACATGTTAATGTGTGAATGGCAGTGGATGCATGCATTTTGTATTGTTTCCATGTAAATTACTGACATTTAATGTAACTACAAGTAGGTATAGAACTGACATTTATTTCCTATGACCAGTTTAAATTATCTGTAGCCCTGTTGTTTCTTTTATCAACAAGGAACTAAAATAATTTAAGGCAAACACATAAAACAGTGAAATTTACTGTTGGCAAGGTCTCCCATGATCTTCAACTAGGATATTGTTATTTATGAAGCAAAGCAACCCATCCAATAATATTTTTTGGCTTCAGTTTAAAGTGCATTTAAGTAGTGCAGTAAATATTAAATCTGTTGATGTATGCTTTACAATTTTATCATGTTCAAAGTGAACCATGCACAATTAGGTTTGTTTGAATTAAAGTCTAAGAATTATAGTGCTCATTTAAATGCAGTACTTTCTATTAGGAAAAAAAAGTCATGGAGAATCTAATATTTTATCATTCTTTCTGTGTAGTTAATTTAATGCCTAATAAAATTACATGTTTTTCTAATTTTTACAAATAGCAATTTATGACTTAAGGCCTATGCTTGTTCAGTGAGTTGAGGCAAGCCCTGATAGATCCTAAAAGTAAAATATGACATTTTCTCTTATTTTAAAATGCTTTAAAACACCATTTACTTGTTTATTTTGTAAGCAACGTCTTTGATTTGCTGAGGCAGCTTTCTATAAATTAACTCAGAAGAACAACTCACTGTGACTTGAGGAGCGTTGATTTTTGGGAAAGTGGGCTAAAGCATTTGGCAGGGCTGAAAGTATTCAACTCAAATTTTCACTTTGAATTTCCACACCTCTGTCACAGAGTTCTGGGGAAAGCATCAGAATTGTACTACCCGATTACAGTGAAAGCAAAATTCACAAACCTGGTTAGGAGGTAAAACTGGTTATGTAGTATCTGGCAGACATTGGTACTCTTCACATAAGGTTAAACAAAAAAAAACTAAAACAGTGCAGTTGAAGTGGCAACTGTGTATTTAGCCAAATGGCAATTCTTTGGAAAGCAAACTATTCTGAAGTCTGTGCCTTTCAGATCTGTTAGATCAAGGTTTGCAGTAATGTAGAAGTAATCTTCTGCCTTTAGGTGCTGAAGATACAAGTAGATTTAACAGCTACACTAGTGGGCATCTGGGGAGAGGGAAGGCGTCTGGGATCCGGATAGGCTGGCTGGATGGGCCGAGGCCACCTGCATGAGATTCAACAAGGCTCAGTGCCGGGTCCTGCACTTGGGGCACAACAACCCCATGCAATGCTACAGGCTGGGGGAAGAGTGGCTGGAAAGCTGCCCGGCGGAAAGAGACCTGGGGGTGCTGGTCGACAGCCGGCTGAACATGAGCCAGCAGTGTGCCCAGGTGGCCAAGAAGGCCAACAGCAGCCTGGCCTGCATCAGGAATAGTGTGGCCAGCAGGACTAGGGTGGGGATTGTCCCCCTGTACTCGGCTCTGGTGAGGCCGCACCTTGAATACTGTGTTCAGTGTTGGGCCCCTCACTACAGGAGGGACATGGAGGTGCTGGAGCGTGTCCAAAGAAGGGCAGCGAAGCTGGTGAGGGGTCTGGAGAACAGGTCTTATGAGGAGCGGCTGAGGGAGCTGGGATTGTTTAGCCTGGAGAAAAGGAGGCTCGGGGGAGACCTTATCGTGCTCTACAACTACCTGAACGGAGGCTGTAGTGAGGTGGGGGTCGGTCTCTTCTCCCAGGCAACAAGCGATAGGACAAGAGGAAATGGCCTCAAGTTGCACCAGGGGAGGTTTAGGCTGGATATTAGGAAAAACTTCTTCACTGAAAGGGTTGTGAAGCATTGGAACAGGCTGCCTAGGGGAGTGGTTGAGTCACCATCCCTGGAGGTATTCAAAAGACGTGTAGATGTGGTACTGAGGGACATGGGTTAGTGGTGGACTTGGCAGTGCCAGGTGAACGGTTGGACTGGAGGATCTTGGAGGTCTTTTCCAACCTCAATGACTCTATGATTATATGAAGTGAAGTACACGGAGTCACTATGCTTTATATGCCTAATCTACGATAAATGTGCATCTGTTGTTCTGAGCCCCCCAGTATGAGAGACCTGAACATACTGGGAAGAGTCCAAGGTAGGACCACCAAGATAATGAAGGAACTGGAGCACCTCTGTTGTGAGGAGAGGCTGAGAGCTGGGACTGTTCAGCCTGGAGAAGAGGAGGCTCAGGGGGGATCTCATCAATGTCTATAAACACCTGAAGGGAGGATGCAAAGAGGATGGAGCCAGACTCTTGTTGGTAGTCCCAGTGCCAGGACAAGAGGCAGTGGGCACAAATGGGAACACAGGAGGTTCCATCTGAGCATCAGGAAGCACTTCCTTACTGTGCAGGTGACGGAGCTCTGGCACAGGCTGCCCAGAGAGGTTGTGGGGTCTCCTTCTTGGGGATCTTCAAAAGCCACCTGGACACAGTGCTGGGGAACCTGCTCTGTCTGGGTGGCCCTGCTTGAGTAGGGGGTTTGACCAGATGACCTCCAGAGGTCCCTTCCAACCTCAGCCATTCTGTGATTATGTTGATTTCAAAACACTTAAGTGAGGAAGAAGTTACTTCAAACATGTTTTCAACACAGCCTTTGTAAACAAGCTGGGTTCACAAGGATCAAGGATCCTTTGGGCTCAACAGAGAAAGCGATTGACCAGGACTTGCTAATGTGATGTTTGACAGATACTTGGAACCTCAGTTTATCCTAATCTAAATCACTGAATTAAAACAACAACAAACCACTGCCTAGGCAAGGGCTTTGCATCATAGTAAGTGCCTTGAGCGTTATGTGACAGAACCAAGCATGTGGCGGAAGAGTAGCCAGACTAGCTTGGGTAAAGGCATGATTCCCTGTATAAATAAATGAATATATATGGCTCATTCAGCCCATGATATATATGTTTTCCAGAACACTATAAATGAGATTTAAAAAAAAAAAAAAAAAATTACCTCACATCGTAAGTACCTCTTTTTGGCACCCCTTTCCAGTTGCAATTTCCTGAGAAACTTTCATGGTACTGTGCTCATCTCTTCTACAGGTTTCGTTTACTGTCTTTCCTGCAGAAATAAAAGGACTTCTTTCCTCTGCTAAAATAAACTGACAAAATAGCGTGCCATAAATATAAAGGGCATTTAAAGCTATTCATTTAAACTTATGCAGCAAAAGAGAGATGAATCCATTTAATCTTTTAGCAATTAAAAATGAATGTTAAAGTAATTAGGAACATTTCTCAAATGAATTACTGTGAAATTGAAATAATGATCTGTATTAAAGTATTCCTTTTTAAATTTATGTCTCTGATTACTTAATATTAATGTATTTTTAATAGACTGCATTCTAAAAAAAAAAAAAAATTCTACTGGCTTCATCATCCATATGCACTACAAGCAAATTTGGTGTAGTGCTTCCAACAGCTACTGTTCACGGCATTTCCCAAGAAGGATATTTTGGAGTTGAACAATAGAATAAAATAAATGCTTGCTTAATTTAGATCTAAAATCATAACTCTGTCCCTGATTTAGTAAAGTATTTACCCAAGTGCCTAACTTTGGATTAGGAAATTCCAATATAGGAAAGTATTGTAGTATTTTAAGTGCTGTCCTGAATAGGAGTGGACTTGCATACTATTGTCTGCATATGTTCATGATGCTACTAGCCTCAGTGTCATGTATTTGAAGTTAAGCATGTGCTTGAACAAGGAATGCTTTCTTGACCGAAAGGCACAACCCTCATCTTTTTGGTCGACTTCAGTTGGATCTGAAGGGCTGCTGGTGGTCGTCTCTGTGGAAGTTCTGTGGACTTTTGGCAAAAGCAAGACTGTATTGAAGGAATCTGGTTTATATGCCATCTGTTCCGTTGCATGGAAGTATAGGCACAACATCAGTTCCCTGTTGGCTGAATTGCGTAGCTTGTATGTATTTTGCACAAGACTGCAAAATGAAAATAAGTTACCTGAAACTCCTGTGTGACTTCTCCGTTTCCCCACTGCACAGCATGTACTTACTTGTACACTGCATTGTGCGTTATTTCCCCTTGTTTCAGTAACTGGTTTTGGTCAATTCTCCATCACTGGGTTCCAGTCAGTTCTGAGGGCTGTGTATTTAACAGGAAGTGGCAGTGATTATATTCGTTCCACAAGGATGCTAGGAGGAGATCTGTGAAATTGACAGGTGGTTTCACAAAATCTAGTACTGTGAGTGTTTTGGTATCCATTAGGTTCAACTTATATGGAAATAATACATTACTGTGAATAAATCTCTCACCTAAATCCTTTAGTAAGTAAATGCATGATAAAAATAGTATGAGTAACATAATAATTAGGAACTTCTGTGCACACTTCAGAAAATGAGAAATATATTCCTTTAGTATGTCTTGACCTTTAAAAAGTACAAAATACTGCTTGAAGCAGAACTGCTGTTCTACTGAAGCTTTTATTCAACCATTATTTTAATTTATGGAAGAATGTCTTGTGACTGGACACCTGGAAGATCATTTCTTCAAGTGTGTCTCTTTGAGTGGCCCATGGTAGGTGTTTAAGGAAAGAGGCTGGGAGAGGTGAGATGAAGAGTGGTGGGCTGTGCCCAGTTTTTGGCACTTAATGACCTCAGAACTTCAGCTGTCGTGATTAATAGCTGCAGATGGATCTCTCCGATGTCTGATTCATTCTGAACCCATTTGCGTTTCTGGCTTCCTAACATCCTGCAACAGAGACTTTCATGATTTTAATTGTGTGGTGTGAAAAGGTAGTTCATTTTAGTTTTGCTCCCAGTAATTACGTTGGATGTCTCATAGCTCTTGTATTTTTGACAAACGGTGAATAATGATTTCCTGTTCACCTTCTGTCCACTGCCATGATTTTATTGACCTTTATGATGTTCTTCATTGTCTTCCTTCATGCAGCTGAGTTGCAATTTATGTAGTTACTCTTAGGCTAGCAATTGTTCCATATCCGTAGTCATCCATATTGGTCTTCTCTACCTTTTCTCACACTTAGTGCAGTCTGTTATATTAAGAAGACGAAAACAGCAGTGCTGACTCCGTATCTCTACTGCAGTGCCAAAAGGGAGGAGTTTTTTGAAGGTTTCCTCACTGGAACTTGGTCAGCTTTGTTCAGGTAAACTGCAGGCTGGCTTCAAATGGAGTTTTTCATTTTCCCAAAACAACTTGTGAATTTAGATCAATATTGCTGAATGGCTTTAGCTGGCAAAGAAAGTCTTTCCTAGGCTAAACTAAATCCAATTTTGTTTTAAGTGTTTGTTTTTCTTTTGTGTATAAGCCAAACCGGGGTGGAAAGGAGGAACCACTAAACTCATAAAGAATTATCTAGTATTGAGAATGAATAGATTTATGTGAATTATTCTGGGGGAAGGCCTCCCATTTGCTAGTGTTTGGGGCCAGAATTGCAAAAATGTTCATTACATATAAATGGGTCCTAATTTTCTGCTTTGAAGGAAATGTCTGAACTAGTAGTGTGCCTTCTGTGATAGTTGGGAGCAAAAAGCAAAGGGATTTGACTTCCAAACCTTGTTGGTATTTGGGGAGGGTGTTCTGACCTGAACTGATTGGATTTTATTTTAAGAAAATTTATTTTCTTTTACCTTCATTCTGAATAAAGCTGATGCCTGGTAGGGGGCAGTTTATGGTTAGTGAAACTCTAGGTATATGAAAAACGTTGTATAAAGACATCCCGTATGCGTAGTTGTTCACTTTCTTTGAATCAGTATGAATTCATTTTGAGTTCTTCTGTGCTTGTCAAAGCTAAGATGGCAATAACAGCTGCAGGTGGGATGCTGTTCAGTGCGTGAATGATATATGTGGTGTCAGGACGCCTGCACCTCTGTTTGCAAGGTAGCTATTTATGGCAGTTTTGAGTTTATTGGAGTAACATTTGTGTTTTCACCCGTGATGCCTATAACGCGAGGATACTGCAAGAACAATATCCTAATGGTGAACATCACTTTTTCCTAGGAAAATTCCACTGAGGTTCATCTAATCCATTAAGTATCTATTCCATTCTTAGTCATTTTTTTAACCCAATCCCTGTATTAATCTTAAACAATCTAAGGATGAATTTTTTTAGGATATACTCCTATTTGACTTCTGATAATCCCATGTTGAGGCACAAATTGCAGTGCAGTAAATGCTTATAGGAAAGTAGCGTGAGACAGTTACATTTGATATCTGTGATTATGTGCAATATGTTCTTACAGTATGGTCTTTAAAACGTGAAGTCTTTAATGTTGAACAGCTCTAGTAAAAACAGTTTACAGTTCTGAAATCAGATTTTCTAGAACATAACCCCATAAAGGCTTATTTAAAAATGACCCTTCTCCAAAACAGGGAGAAAAAATAAAAGCAGTTTTTCCTCCTTCTATTTTATAAATCAAGCAACAAGTCATGAGGAACTTAATTAGCAGCAGTACATGTGAGACGTGGGCCATAGGCTCCATTTCCATAATTTCCAGACAGCATTAGCCGTGTAATGTAGCAGTGGAACCCAGAGACTATTTGAGGGGATGGCATTAAAATATGCAAAAATGACTCAACATGATGTGCCAGGCACTGCTTACTCTTCTGTATTTCCTGGAGGATTCCTTGCTTGTTTTGAAGATGGTCTCCACAAATGCAGCAGTTAGTTGCAAAGCTGTATTCCTTTACCAAAACTTCCTGAAGAGCTTCTAAATGTAAGGGTTTCCCAAATCTTTCATTTGCTCTGTAACCACCAGTGGGAACTGCTCCGGCTTTCTCTGATGCTGTAGCATTCCTCTTAGCTTCACGTGATTAGGACCCAGCCCTTTTGCTCCCTTACATCTCACTTCTTGTATCACCATCCTGTGCCTTCATCTTTCCATCCTTTTCCTATATATATCTCTTTCTTACCTCCCCATGCCACCCCGGGATCCCAGAGAGATGAGCAGCTCTTGAATCTCTCTTATGATAGGGATGGAGTGTCCTTATTCTCTTCAGCTTCTTTTCTGGATGTAGAGTTCAGGTACTGGGTTACAGTGGTAGCAGTTTACAGCTTTGTTTCTGTGCAGCCATGTGATAGAGCTTGGGTAGCAATTACCTGCTTTTTGTAAGAACCTGCTGTATCTGAAGCTGGGATTCTTTCATGGCCATCAGCCAGCACAGGTTTACTCCCTCACACACCACAATTTCAGAATTCTCTCTAGATGAGATCTTTCTTATATTGCCAATATATGGAAATTGTTTGCCATTGAAAATCCAGCGTAATTCCATAATTTTTGGCCATCCCTCATGCCCAGTGATCTTCCCCTAAGCCCTATAAAATCAAACTTTAATTAAAAAAAAAAAAAAGTAAAAGAAAAAAAAAACCGTGCTCACTACCTTTGTGCATTACCTACATAAAGAAGTGACGTAAGTTAGTAAGTAGAGTCAGTTTGGATTGCTTGAAGCAATGCATGGCAGTTGTCAAGCTGGCCCAGACAGTTGTGCAATTCCTGGACAAGTGTGTGGCTGTGCAAAATGTTTAAGGAGCTACATGTGACCTGTAGGTTGTGCTGGATGGACTTTTGAACTCTTGGTACACCTCAGCCTTTCTGTGACAGACATCTTAGCTTTAAACGCTGCAGAGGGTATGCACTTAATTCAGATGGAAAAGATTCCTTAGGCCACAGCATGGGCTCAATGGGACCTTTTAAAGTCTCACTATTTAGATGAAAAGCTTTTTGAGATGTCAGTTGTCTCATATTGCTATAAATTTACTAACAGCTGCTGTAATCTTTCATTCTAATGACAGATAATCAATTTTCCCTGTAACACTGAAGTGCAGAATTATCAAGGTGTAAAAGCCTGTTATTTATAAACAGCTCAATGTCAGAATATGCTGTTATGCTTTCTTGCTTATTTAACACACTTCTTCACCTCACTGACTGCTGGTCCCTCAACATTTCCTCATCATACTGTCTTCTGTCTGGTGATTTTGGAAAGAATCGAGAGGCGCATTTGGTCCTCTGGATTTTTATTGCATAGCTTTGATGGCTTCCTAAATGTGTACAAGTCTCCTACCATCCTGAGATAAGGAGACCCACTCTATGTGACATGGAAAAGTATTTCCTTTTGTTTCTTCTGAAACTGTAGTTTTATTGAATATGCCTTGCTTCTTCTGTTGAAAGAGACAGTGATCAGTTTTTCTTTCTTACACTCCATGCTACTAGTCATTTTGTAAATGTAACTGAAGAGAGATAATAGTGAATTTGGAATTTTTAGTTTGAATATAATAGATTTTACCTCATTACTAAAGACCTGTTACAACTTCTGTATTGTATGAAATGTATAGTATTATGCATGTTTCAAAGAGAAGCAACTATGTGAGTATCTCAAAATATGAAACCTAATTCTTTTTGTAATGCTTCAAAAATCAACATTCAGTATTTTCATACAATTTGGAAGAAAACGTAATGAGCAATATAAAATGCTGTCATGCAGTTCATGAGTCAGAGAAGCGAATTCCTTTTTCTTTACAGTAGTGTTAATGTATGAATTCCTGACTTTCTTAATATTAGTCTTTATAATGGTTATGCTCTTTTTCTAAACCTAAGATAAAATGGGAAAATACCCGTTAGATAACAGTTTTGGCCTATCAAGTTCTGAAATGTACAGATTATTTTCTATTATGTAAACAATCCTTTGTCAAGTGAGCTATACAGCATACTCACAATTCAAAGATTGCATTTTGTTCTATAGTTATTACACTCAGGGGAGGTGTTTGTGCTTTCTAAGCTTCTAAGCAGTTTCTGGGTGACTACACTGTTCCAGCTACAATCTCTCCATCATGTATTCAAATCCAAAACAGGAAAATATGGTTAGGAAAGAGAGAAAAGGTGACTACGACCTGACTAGTTCACAGTGATATTTTAAAAATCTTTGTTTTGTTTACTTTTTCATTGCTTATTCAGTAAAGAAGAAATAGGTGAGATGTGTAATCTTTTTTCATGGGTGTCAATTTATCCGATACGGTTCTGTCTCTCATGTCCTTGATATATATCTTACTTATGGCTACGTTCTCACTTTTTGCAGATTTTCTAATGTGTTTTTAACTTTGTGTTCAATTTCTCATATAAATTTTGTGTCTTCCCTAGCAAAATACTAGACAAAAAAAGGGGGGATTTTATGGCCTCTTAGAATTGTGAAACCTTTACAGTCTGAAATGGGTGCCAAGTGATGTGAACAATATTTTACTCTCAAAGAAAAAAAGGTGAAAAAAAGAAGGACCCTTTCTCTAAGTTTATTTCAGTATTTCTGTTTTCTTCAGTGTGAAGGACATTAACTGTTACTGGTACTGATACTCAGAGGATATTAGCAAAAAGAATTGTGATGGGACCTGTTTACATTCGCGTAAGTTTCTCTGCACCTTTGTTCAAAGGTTGCCTGATGAGGGGTGGTTTCTAGTAAGATGAATTGGTTCTAGTAAGATGAGTTGTCTGAGCAGATCATAGCAATTAAAGTCAGCTTTTGGAAGGAATTTCTGCACAAGAGAAGTGGAAGGTCTGTTGGGAATAGCTGTGAGCTGGGACAGGGAAAGGCCTGTGTAAAGGCTTACTCTCGGGAAGAGGGCGGAAAGGTGCATTAACTAACTGTAGGATGCGTTGAAATTAACTTTGAACTGTTTTGGTGTGTAGAGGTGTCAAACCCTGGGGGGATGATAATGTTGCTCACACCTCTTCAGTGTTCCAGCATTTAGCAAAGCCCCTTGTGGTGACAGTCATATACAGTCAATAGCAGACAATGAGAAAAAGCACGGATGTAGGTGACTATAGAGGTGATGACTGTAGGAACTACACAGAAAAATGTAATCATGCTTTTGAAGCAGATAATTTGATGAAGCCAACTGAACGCTTCTTAAAATTGTCCAGCCGCAGCTTGCTTGCTTTTTTTTTTTTCTTTGAAGGGGAGTATGTCTTGGGTTATATGTTCCTTCTCCAAGACCTTGCTCTTTGGTATATCCCTGATTTAAACAAGCAGTAGTCAGGAAGTGCAGAGCTCTAACACAGAAACTTGTGTGTTTCTTTGACTCTTCTAGACAAAACCAGTCCTTTTAATTGTCTGTCATTCAAGCAACCCATTCCCACCAGTAGTGTATGCAGTTTCAGACATCACACATCAACATAGTAATCTGCATGTGCTCTGCGGAATAAACAAGTACGTGGTTTAACAAGTTTAGCACCTTCTCTGTGAGGTAACTCTCAGTTCTTACATCATGTTTTTTCTGTAACATCTTTGATTGATCTTGTAATTTATAGATTACACTTTGTCAGATACAAAGGCTGTTATTTTGTTTCTTGACCAAATAAAATGACTTGTGTAAGTTCTGGAAGTTGCAGAAACTTCTATTCCTGTACTAAACATTTAAAACTCAGAGCAGATTTCAGAAAATCATAAATGTTTTCAACAATTCATTTTTAGGTAATTTTCCCCTTTAGCTACCCAACGAATGGAAAAGTGATTGTGTAAAAGAGAGTTAAGATTTTTGTGTAATAAAATTTACTTTAAATTCTGGGATTTAAAAACCAGCTGTTTTAATAATTATCAGAAAACAGTGATGGCTGGGAGCAGTGGTGAAAACTTACGGTAAGAATAAAAATTCTCCTCCTCCTGACATAAAGTGGATAACCAGGCTTGCACGCAGCTCCTGAGAGATGCTGACAATAGCTGTCAGTGCAGTCAAACAGAATTTCATTGAAGAGCAGCACAGAATTGAAATT
The DNA here is from genome assembly GCA_013399475.1 of Chauna torquata. NCBI lineage: Eukaryota > Metazoa > Chordata > Aves > Anseriformes > Anhimidae > Chauna > Chauna torquata. The sequence goes on along the minus strand of VXAL01017831.1, from coordinate 172,218 downwards.
CAAGAGCAGTCCCAAGTTTTGCAGCTCTGAGATTCAAGCGGTAGTTATCCACGTCATGCTGTTTACTGTCTGCATGTGGAGGCAATGAATCAGTTGGCCTTCCGTGAAGAATTAGCTGTAACAATATTAATTAATATTATGTCTCCCTTCCTTCAGTGAGCATGCCTCTAGTGGTTGCGTGTTTGATTTGGGGAAGGGCAAAGTACTGTGGGGAGGACTGTAGATATTAGTATGTGTTTAGCCCTTTGTTAGTCTTTTAAGAAAAGTATCTACATTTTCAGTTTTTGCATTTGGGTATCTTCTGCTTGTGTCTGTCTCTTCAATTCTTAGTCTTTAAAATTTCTCTTTGAAGAGAAATTTAATCTGCAGTACCATTGCTCTAGTGTGTACTTGTTCCAAAGTATTACTGTGCATTCCTCAGTAAAACTTGATTAATATTTGACCCTCTGAGACTCCATGTTGATACTTTACCTCTGTAATAAATGTTTTGCTGCTGTTCAATCCACATTGAAATGATCAGATCCAATTTGAGTAAAATGGTGAAGCAATGCACAACATCTTGCTTCTTGTTAAATCTGGTCTGGTCCCTTTGCCAACTATTTTTGTAAGGAGCGACGCGTGAAGAATTTATTCCGTATTAACTCTTATTTTCCTGCTGTTTTCTAGCTGTACAACATTTTTCCTTCATTAATTTCACCATTTCTCCTTTATTTTCTTAGGAAGAAACTCCATAGTTATCTTCCCTCTATCATTGGATATTTGAAGTACAGTTCTTTGACCATCTTAAGACCTTCAGGAATATTTTCATATTTTGGAACACAGTTGCTTCTGCCTGCTTAGAAAGGAGCATTGAATAACAAAGTCAGCAAAATACACTATGGTGAGTAAAGAAGTTATGTGACATTGTAAATTGATTCATGTTCTGATCCTGCAGTAATTTATGTGTGTTCTGTCTGATCTTGGAAGGACAATTTTTTTTTTTTACAAAATTCTGGTGGTAAGATAATTTACTGAAAAACTACTGGAAATAGGTTTCTCCATTAACATTTCTCAGAAAATGTATTTAATCTACAAGGCAAAGCAGCATCGTTGAATTAATATTATTACCTTTTTTCGCTGGGTATCTGCGTGCTCCCAGTTTTTTCAGAATAGCTGAATGTCCAAAAAATGTAACTAAACGTTTTTTTGAAGTCATATTTGTGTATTATCCTTTGCCATCAGCTATTTCTCACAATGAAACTGTTGAACTTCAGATCCTGAAATAAGATAAGAAGCTGAGGTAATTAAGTTAAAATGTACATTTCACTACTTAACTGGCCTATTTCTTGTTCTTTTGATGGCAGTGTTCTCCCTCACTGAGGGACTCCAGGCTTCCAAATGCTCCACTTCAGGATTTATTCACTCCAGTATATAAAAGTATGTGCCATAGAGAAATGCTATGACAGATGCTATACCTTGGGAGCTTCAGTAATTGTCAGATTTACTTCTAAATCTTTCTGATTTGTATTGAATTAGTATCTCTTATCTTGAATTTTATTTGGGCTATATGTAGCTTTAAAAGCAAGGAGGATGCCAATGGAAGCATAGAGCAGGTTTTTTCCCTTTTAAAGAAAGCAAGTAAGTCAATAAAAATGAAAATCAATATTTGTTGTTATTATTACATAATCTGTGAGATCTATAGTTGATGTAAGTGCTGTAAAGTGGTAGCAGTTGAAGTTAATAGGCTTTAGGGTTTGTTGCCAAAATTCTATGCAGAAAACACCAGTAGTTCAGCAATGGAAAAACTACATTTTGCTGTGTGAGAAAGAGGATTAAGTAACTATAATAGCAGAGAAAGCAGTACAGAGAAAACAAACACATTGTAAAATCTACATATTTCATTTTCAAGAATAACTTTTGGCTTTTAACCTGTATAAAGCCTATATTTATGTCTCTAGAATATCCTGCAAAAAGGCACTAATACCAAACTTTGATGGCTTCTCAACATTTGTTGTATTTTTTGCAAGCTACCACCTTTTGCTATGCTTATTGTTCAGTCACAGTTTCTGAAAGTCTGAGTTCACCCTTGGGGAAAAAAAAATACATAGCAACTTAGGAAATAACTGACAGACTACATTGTGGGTTTAAACAGAATGTTACAGACTGAACAAGACTATAAAAATTGTATTTTTTTTTTTTTTTTTACTTCATACAATCACGTTTCTCTTGTTTTATTTTAATAGTATTTGTATGGTACTAGTGCTTGCAGATTCAGGTCAGGATTGGGGCCTCATTATGTTAGAAGACATAAAAAGATCTAAGAAATAGTTCTACAGAATACTGACAATTTTCAGAAATGACACTGTGAAACATTTCTTCTCCTCAGTATAATCTTATGAAATAAGAAACAAAACTTAGAAGTAATGTCAAAGTGATTCCAAAATCATGCTCTTCATTAGATTTTTTGCTCCTTACTATTTTACTATAATTCACTATTCATCCAAAGTGTTGTGTATGACTTGCATTTCTATTAACACTTCTTCAAACTGTTGCAGATGGTTTTAACTTCACCACTTCGGTCCATTATTATGTGGAACGTGGTGTTATGGAACAGGTCTTAGTGCTCTCTGTGCCTGTGTTCTGTTTCTAACAGCAGCAAATAGTGATAACCAGTTGTGATGGTTTTCAGCCTGTCCTGTCACAGGACTGGGGACTCGTGTGTTGGTGCGTGGAGGGAAGAAGGCAGCCGAACGGTGCACGTGGTACACAGTGTTCTGCATCCTGATACTATCTTCTCAGGATTTGGAAGGAGACTCTTGTCTCCACATGGAGATCTTCATGAGCTGGAAATAGTGCCATTTCCACCTACATTGTCTCTAAGCTGACTCTAACTCCCTTCTGTTTTTTCTCTGTTGTAAAGCTGCACATTGGGAAGGATCTGTGGTTGTGTTTACACAATCTTTCTTTTCCTTGCAAAGGCCTTTCTTACACAGAACTTTTCCTTACTCTCTTTGCCTTCCAGTCCTCAGAGGAGTGGAGTCCTCTGCATCTTTTGTGGGGGTGATTTTAAATAAAGTCACTGGTGGAAGCAAAGTTGAACATGTTCAGTTTGGTTGGGCAGATAACTTAGAGTTTTGTTAGTAGTGCTGTGGTTAGCTGAAGTTTGAATGTACTGTTAGGTGACCTGCATTACTCAGAAACATACGTGTTTTAATCAGCTGCTTTCTCCACTTAACAAGATACTGGAAATGACTAAAAGGTAATTTAGTTACACTTTCTGTAGTTAGAGATCCAACTCAGTGACTGTCTAGCTTTCTGAAGAAGGTAGAACATTCAAGTTCCTTTGAGTTTTTGTTTCACTGGGACTCTGGATAGTCAATAGTAATGGGCAGATAAGTGAGTTTCTTCAGTATGTCTTTGAAAGCTTATGAAATCCCAAACCGTACCAGTCACGAAGTGCATGTCAGGGCAGCCTAAATGAAAACAATGGTAACTATTGCAGGATGGATGTTTTTGCATGTCTATACTTTAATTATGGAGCTATTATAACAAGGGTTCTTTCCTGTGAAAAGCATTCCTGTATCCGCTGTTGGAAATAGCTTGAGGTTTACAAGGTGGGTTTATGGAATACCTGGACACCTTTGTGGCTTTTGGTTTTCAGTGTGTTGTGGGTTTGTTTGTTTGTTTGCTTTTGTTTTCTTTTGTAACAGTATTATAGAGAAGGCAAGACCAAGTACAGACTTAATGGTCACGTTGGTTATAGTAATACGAGATATCGTTGAAGCATTGTTGAGCAAAGTGGATTCCCCAGTGAGAAGTCATATCTAGTTCTGGCTATAAGCAACGCTGAAGATGAGGAATGTGTACACAGCATTCATCATCAATCACACTGTATTTTCAACTGTTACTTGTGCTGGAGTACTGTCTGTCTGCCCCCCCTCTCCCCCCCCACCCCCATCTTCAAAGTCTCAGTTGTTTTTTTGCACAAACAAACAAAAAACAAACATAAAAAAAAAAGCAGTGTATGCAGAAGATTTGTCATAGCGAATGAATCAGAAATGGCAAAAACAACTTTAATGGCCTTTTTTTTGTTTGGCTGTTCGCTTACCTAGGATTACAGACAGATCAGGAGCTTAGGGTTTGTCAGAGATGAAACTGAGGAGGGAAAATTTAAGCACCACGAGGAGGAGGAAGATACAATTTCTTTTGGAATGGTCATTTGCTTGGTTGGCGGCACAGCTGCTTGATGCCAGGCAACAAGGGGTAAGCGCTATCTGGAGCAAGCTGCTGATTAGTAGTCTGTTCTAATACATTAGTGGTGAGGAGAGAAGGCTATTAACCGCCATTAAACTGTGATCCTGCGACTGAAAATCTATTGATGCAAGATGAGTAGTGATAGAATGGCACGATTAAAGGATGACATCAAGTGCTTCTTGTACTTAGAATTGGAATTCATTGTATCAGCTGGCTTTCGCATGTAGTAGTGTACTATAATCAACTTATGCATGATTTGCATTCTGTGAATGGCTAAGTCTCAGAGCATTTGCTTGAATGTCAGTTTAGCTAATCTTGTTTTAGTGTTGCAATGTTTCTTCTGCAATTTCTGATGTTTTCCAAACACAGAATTCCAAATTCTGTGTCTATTCTGGTCAGAGCCTGAGTTACTGTTCTCCATTCCAGTGATGTGAATTAGGATCTCCTGCACTGATTTGGCTTGCAACTCCTTTTTATATAATAGCACCTGCAGTTGCGTTATTTTTTGTTCCTTTGTTCAACCGAACACTGTAGCCTTCTATTTATTAAAGAGATACAAAAATCTGATGGATCTCAAGCTTTGCTCTTGGGTATTTAACGTTTTTTGACATGTCATTGAAATTTTGCTATGTAAACTGCCCAGAGCTCTGGAGAAAATAAGTGTTTAAAAGCTACCTACTACTGAACTGTGAAGGAGAGAGCTTTTGAGTAAAAATAATAGCAATAAATTATTTTACCTACACAGTACAGTTCTTTTAAGCTACAGATGTTATTTTATGTTCTGAATCTACAATAAGTTATGGAATACAATTGATCCTTTATAGCGTTGCTTTGATTTTACATTATCTCCTGTTGAACTATGTTTTGGTTTTTTTTGTAGCAATTATGTTAAAAATATTTTTTTGGAGATGGCTGTATTGCTTGGAACTTCCCCAAGGCATGCATTTACTGTTGAACACAGTAGTGCTGATAAGGTTGTTTGGTTTGATTTGGTTTTGAGTAGACATAACAAGCTATTTTCAGGAGGCTTGGAGAAGTTTCCGTGTGTTTAGCTAACGGTTTCAGTACTTCAGACTAATCCTATAGAAGTCCTCAGCAGGGAAAGCAACTTGTACCAAATTTTTAGCACATAAAAATAGTTGCAAAAACTAACCAATGGAAATAAAAAGCAAATGCTTTCCTTTTCACACATTCCTTTGCTATTTTCTGATTGTATGAAGATTGGGATAAGTATTTCCCATTGATACTGGCAATTGGGTTAAAGCTTTCTGTGCCTGGATGTGTAATAGTAAAGTAATGACAGGCTTGTGTTTGGAAACAGTTGAACTAAAGAAGGCCTCTGCAAACAGTTTAAAAGTTCTGACTGGTGTACCCCACGTACTCCAGATTGTAAAACGTCTTCATTAAATCACCTCTTGATTCTGGGTCTGCATAACTTTCAAACCCAGGGCTGAACCTGACATCCGCACTGCCAGGAAATTATTCTCTCAAAGAAAGGTATTGTCAGAAACCTTCCCTGCTGCAGTGTCTCTGGACTCTGCATTTCAAAATAAAAGTTAGTAATGATGATGACTCAGTTAGGTCTGAGCATAACAGATCCTTCCAAATTTAGTTTTCCTATTTGCCCTGTGGTCTCATAGTCCCACACAGCACCTTTTCCTAGCTGTGGATGTCATGTTACACCATACAGAACCCAGCCTCCTCACAGTTTTGAGCACTGGGAATGGAGGAAAAAGCAAATTAAGGTGGGCACCAAAATTTTACACCACGTTTACCTTCCTACCACCAACAGGGTGTGCAGGACACGACCTTGCTTTTGGTTATCTGGGCCAGCTTGGGCTTCTTGAGGTCATCCTTGATTGCTGTTGTCTCCAGGAAGAGCACCTCTCATTGCAGACAGATTCAGCTTCCCAGTTATCAAGCTGATTGTCCCTCAGCCACTGTTGAATTACATGGCTCAGTGTCATCTCCTAGCAGTTCTTCTGGCCCCATCGTACCTATTCAGAGCAGCGTTGCTTGGAGGGCAGAGAATTGTGCTGTATATTGAGTACAGCTAGCGTTTTACTCACAAGTTAAGGATGAGAAGGTCAATATTGAAACCTTGCATGTGGAGGTAGCAATAGTTGCCAGCAACCTATCTTCATTCCTCGTGTGTCAGAAATCATATTGGGATGAACAAGTCTACTGTCATCTTAGATTGTGTACTGGGGAAGTGATTCATACTGGCTCTATGTGTGAGCTAAAAGCAGAGGAAAATAACTTTTATGAAAAAATAAGGCTGTAAATTTCAGGGAATAGAGGTCTTTCTTTGTACTATGAAAATGTGTTGGATATCATGCCTTATTGGGGGAACTGCTGATTGTAGGTATATGAAACCACAGGAAAAAGATGGGAAAAAAGAGATAAAAGAAAACAGAAATAAATTGAAGCATATGAATAACAAAGGAAAGTGAAATGCCCATCAAGTACAAATACTAATACTGGGAATGTTTACTAGATGAAAGAAATACTGCTGTTCAAGAAAACGTGTTAAATAAAAGGTGGGACAAAAACTGGAATGTGATGTTATTTGTGTAAATTTGTTTGATGGGACTTTAAATTTATCCTCTGAAAGTGGCATTATATATATATATGTATTTTTTATATCTAGGTGGGGAAATTACATATTAGCAGATTGTATGGAGAGATAGTACAGAATATATGACTGCCAGATGTGATCTTATAACAGAGATCCATGTATCTGCTGGGTGGCATACAGAGTGGGATAATACCAGATAGTGTAGCATCAATTGATTGTTACAAATTTAAATTTTTAAAGACAATGTTATCTATTTTTAAACATGTTTCAGAGAGACTATGTCTTTTGGTCTTCTGGGAGATGATTACAAAATTATCAAAATGATTCTCTGGTAAGTTTAAATGGGTCAAACCCATGCTCCTGTTTGGTACTGCTTGATTACTTAAAACTCCTATTTGCATCCGTTGAAAAGGGTTTTTTACAGGACTGTCTGACTTGATATCCCTGCTGCTAAAGTCAATCAAATTGTGAATCCTTCCAAAGAAAAGAGAAACATCAACACAGAAAAGGTACTAGGACAAACTTTTCACAGTATTTGCAGCATATGTACCATTTCTAGCTAAAGTAAGCATGAAAATTTCTGGAAGTCTCCAGTATTCTGTTACAGTTGTGTTTTATTCATATGAGATGGGTCCTGGACAAAGCATTACACTATATAGAACAGGAAATACTTTCAGATTCCCCCTCAAAGAAGGAAAGAAGGATGGATTCTGTGTCAGACTAATAGGCTGCAGGGTACCCTGAGGGTTGGACAACATGAATCAGAAGGTCCGACAGGCAGAAGGCTACAACTGTGGCCTGCTCAGGGCACCCACCCTCACTGGCTGAGAGCAGTTGAGTTTCTGCATGGTGTTACTACTTTAATAAACTGGAGTAAACATCAGTGAAGTATAAGAGGGAGATGTAAGACCTATCTGAGAGATGAGTCTGAACCAATAAGTATTAGGTGGTTGTGGTGGCATCCTGACAGAATGAGACAAGGAACTTCCCTCTTCCTTCTTCATGTTAGATAATCTCCTGAAATAATAAAAAAAAAAAAGTCTTCTCTATTATAAATTTACCTTTTTTTTTTTTTGTAAGTACTACTCAAGGATACTCTAAACGTTTATTTTCATATACAGATTTTTCTGAGGGGTTGGGAATATGGCACTGCTGTGTGAATCACAGGTGTTTGGAGGTAAGGTGTTAATGAGGAGGAAGAAAAGTGCTGCCTTACACTGTTGTTTTTTCTGCTTTTTGTGTGGGGGGTTTTTTTTGATTTGTTGTTGTTATTGTTGCTTCTGAACTGCCTCCAAAGTTTCTTTTAAAGGTTTGTGGTGTGTTTGGTTTGGTTTGCTTGTTTTGCAAGGCATCAATAAAAGCCTAAACAGGAGTTTTATCTTTAATAATCTGGATAGTGTTTTTATCTTCATAAATACGAAGATGAAGGGTCAGTTATTGAATAAATCTTTCTGGTCCAGGAAAAACAAACTTTATTTCTATTATTGTGGTCACACTTTTTCAAATTTGTTGCTTCCATGGCATGAATTTTCAAATCTATTTTGTAAATTATTTCCCACGAAAAAAAGAAGTAAAAAATCTCGATTACAAAGCCAAATACCACTTCTTGATAAAGGAGCAAAACAATTTGAAGTGTCTGTGAAGAATAATTTTTTTGGTAAAGGAGATATGCGATATGCTCTCTGTTTTCTTGACCTAGAAAGGTAATTCCTTTGTAAGTTATTGAAGATCCAGACTTCAAATGTGCGTAGTATCTGTAACCAGAGACACTTTTTTTCAAAATAATGTAATTTTTGTCTGCCTTGGATTTTCAGTAATGTGAAAAGTAACAAACCCAGTTGGATTTTGATGGAATTTGCAGGATTCAAATTGAGAAGAAAAAAAAAAAACTTGCGCTCAGATCCCAAAATATTTATTATCTCAGTGTTCAGGAGAGAAATATGGCATCTGCAAGACTTTTGTCTGACAAGTCACTCTTCAGAGAAGCAATGTGATTTAAATATGGAAAGAACCCTGGTCTTACTCTAATTATTACATGAATCAAAACATTTCCTATCTTTTCTTCCCAACTGAGATGCCAGCAGCAGTTAATAAGCTATATGTAGATGTAAATTAGTAATACAATTCAAATTAAATTGTATTTCTTTCATTTCTAATAGGCAATGTCATATTATGGAATAATTTTTTTTTGTACTTTGTAAATTGAAGACATGTCAGATTGAACATGCTGTAAAGTAATACTGAAACTAAGTATTCTCATTAAATGTAGCAGTAGGGAGGTGGCTTAGGGGCTAAAGCGCTTTCTAAACTAATGTCTAAGTTAACTCTTAAAAAAGAGAGAACATGAGTCCATTTCTTCACAATTGTCAATATTTTATGAAAACTTAATGTAGGAGCGTATTCTTCAGATATATTAAGGAAAAAACTGATGAAGACTGCTGTTGCAATTAAGTTCAAATACACAGTTTATTTTCAGCATTTGAGACAGATAAACAAAATGAATGTTTCACTGAACTAGAGCTGGTTGAATAAAAGATAAAACTTTGTGTTCTATCCAATTATTGTGTTATTTGTAGAGTCACTGGAATAATGTGAAGTATACCATTGAATACGTCACAGGTTGCCATCAGTAACCAGTTGTTGTTTGGCTGGTGCTGTACATGTGTGAGAGTATACTCCAAGCTGTCTTCTCTGCTTCAGTTGGACTGTCTTGGTGAGATTTCCAGTATTTTTTATTACAGTTGGATTCTGGTCAGGAGAATGCACAGGGGGAATCCCAACCTCCATTGTCTGTCCCCTTCTGAGCTCCATTTTGGTTTCACTTGAATTATGTCAGGTTGCCAAAGGCTTTCAGCAGTACCAGACTGTCTGGCTGCAAGCAGGAAAACCTTGTAGATGCAGGGCGTAACTTTTCCCGTCCAGAGCACCAGAGGGTGGTATGCAGTTGTCTTTGTGGCAGATGTGACTCAGGATTGAATCGAGTTGATTTGGAAAGAAAGTAAATTACCTCAGGGCTTTTGAGAGAACACCTTCTTTTTGTGTGCTCACCAGTGTTTCTGGCTTGCAAAATGGCACCTGCTTTGTCTTAAAGGTACTACATACACTGGAGTATGTAGAATATGGCTCCAGTTAGGAGACTTCAATAGCATGTATGGGCAGCGCAGGCCTATGTGTGGAACACATCCATGAGGGATCCATCCATCCATATGAAGGACACATCCAGCTTATTACAGACTGATTACAGAAGACTAAATGAGGAATTCATGCTGAATGACAGCTTGGTCACTCCATGGACAAACACAGAATAATCATTACAGGCAACAGATTAATTTCCGTACGCATTGCAGGCTTTATTCAAGCTCTTGTACTGGCACCTGTCCATCTACCCCTTCTGGAGCATAAATGCAAATATATTCTTACTCCTTGGTTCAGGTTTTTTGGCAATTTTTGGTGTCTGTCTTGGTTGTGACTAGACCGCTGTTTTATATACAGATAATGAGGGAGTATTTCCTTGAGTGAGGGTCGCTTTATGATCTTTGAGCATCTGAGTACTGTTTCTGCAGATTTCGTTCCTGTTCCCTGTTTGTTTCACTGATGTTGAGTGTGGGAAAGCCGTTGGTATGCTCTGGAGCACTGCAAGCATGAGGAGTCCTGTTTTCCAAGTTTTAACTTGAAGACTCATTGAAGAAGTTTTTGAAATCTCTAATTATCTAGTCTGTTTTTTCCTTTTTCTTTTTTCTTTAGAGGATGAGGGAGAGGACAGCAGTATAATTGGAGATTAAGGACAGTGAAGCTGGCTTTGTTTGAAACAGAAGAGTATACAATATTGTTGTCATTGATGCATATGCAAGCGCATTTAGTCTAAGATCTGTGTCACAGTGTATCTGCTTAATATGCCAGATTTATACACCTAGTGAAACAGGGCCTTATTTTCAAGTCTTATTTCTTTTTGCCATGGCAGCTGAGTTCTGTTTCTGTGTTTTGTGTGTAGAAGCAACCTGAAATCTCTTGTTTTCAGGTTTAATCAATGACATTCAATTTGTTGGTTTTTTTTTTTCCTCTCGTTGACAGACTTGCCAAGATCAATTTTAAAATGTTCAGTTGTAGGGGTAATTTCAGAGTTGGAAACCTAGGGCTGTGATACATGATGTATTGTAATATATAAAATAATTTGGAGAATGCAGGTAGAATGCATGAATTCCTATTTCTCATTTTAAATACCTCATTAACCTGTAGTGATCTGTTCTGTTTTGTTTTGTTTTGTTTTTTTTCCCCTCCACTTCTCCAGGCAAATGAATTTGATTGGAGAGCATCTACAAGGATTTTATTGGTGCTAAATGTCCAGCTTCTGATTTTGTTTCACTTACAAATAGAGCAGTATAGTTAACCTTCAGCAGTGAACAATTGCAGCTATGGTATTTTTATTGCATTTTTGCGCCTTTCTAGTATCTTTTGGAATTTCAGAGTTGTATGGTGCATAGGTAGGTTATCCTTTACACAAAGTTTCTTTGTTCATCTCTTAAAATAGTCAAAACACTGACAGTTCTTATAGATGGATAGATCGTTCTGTGATGGCAGAAGTGTCTGCGTATAGACTGGGTCAGTGAATAAGTCTGTAGTAGGCTTTGTACCAGTATGTTCTCCAGTTTAATTGCTCATCTCAATTTTAAACAAAAATGCATCTTTTATAGTAAGATGATGACATAGAAATTAGTGATGTTATGCCAGGGAGTACTTTGTCTCACACAGGAGATTCTGCAAAACTAAGCAGCCATACTTCCAACTAATTTATTTTCAACCTTGCTTACTCTACAGAATTATTTTCTGCAAGCAGACCACATCATTTTTTAATCTCTTTTAGCCAGAAAGCCTTCCAGAAGATACTGTAAAGCCTCCCAGATGATTTTGAAGCTTCTTTGTTTTTGTAATCACCCAGAGCATTTTCAGGATCTGTGTTTAGGAGAGGTGATTTTCAAGAAATGGTATAGATTGTATTGATGCAATCTATCTTCTGTGATAGAAAAGTGCCCACTCAGAAGGGGTGTTTTAGCACAAAGGTAACTTGCTTGAGAAACAATTCTAGTCTGGATTGTGGAGAAGCAGAAGATGCAGTGACTTGCTGTGTTACTTACCTGACTGTGCTACTTATCTCCTTGCAAAAAATTACCTAAAATGTGCAGAATTTTTAATCCTTTCCTCATAGAGACTTACAGTGGTGTCAGACTGAAATACAGTGTGTCTGTGGTGGAGGGAAAATAGTTAACCATTTAGCAAAGAATTAAAATTGAATCACCATTTTGTTAGTTCTTCTTACCTATTTATGGATGAATTGGTAATCTGCAGTTCCCTTGTAGTTAATGGACAGAAATAGATGCTTCTGGGGCCTAATGTATAATATCGTGCTCTCTGTCTAAATAGGACAGAGAAGTTGGACTTTGGAAGTGTCATCGTCTATAGATGATTAATTCAGATGTAAATGTGTACAGTGTAGGCTTCTAAAATCAGGTGAGATTAATCCCTGGGCCTGAATAGGGTCTGTTGTGTACTCCTTCACCCTTCAGGATTGTGTTGAGGCTTATGTTGATTGAACCAGCATTACCAGGTGCAGTGAGGCATGTGCTACAGTAATGGTAGAACAAAATACTGTTCTTCTTGTTAGCTCTACTGAAGTGTTGTTATTCTTACTTTTTTTTTTCTTCTTACCACGTTTCTTTTTTATCTTTAGTGAATAAGAGAGAAGCATTTACTTTGTCCAACTGGATGATTAAATCTTTCTTGATAAGCAAACACATCTATGTTTGATCCCTTAAAGCACAGTTCTTAGCAGAGCCGTAAGGACTAGATCTATACTATGATGTGACTTCTTCTGTATGTGATATTTTTATACAATTACTTTAATAGCTCAAGAAAAACAGAAGTTAATGCTTCCCTTCGTGCATTTTGAAATCTCTCATTAATTAAAAAAACTAATTACTTTTTCCGTTACAGTAATGATGATATTTTTGAATCAAAGGGCATTGCATTTAACACAATTATAATTATGTGAATCAAGACCAGAGAGGTTAAAGATTAGCTTCACATGGTTGCTATGGCTTCTATTCCATTTAAAATTTCTGTTGGCTATGGGGATTTTTTTTTTTAAGGGAGGTAAATATTAAAAACAGTGTGTTTTAAAATTAGGAATTGTCTTAGTTCTGTAACCTCACACCTTGCCAAGGCCTTGCTCATTTTGCCTCACTTCACTCTGAGAGTCAGTCACTCCTTTAAACCTAGCTGTTTGGGCGAACACTCGTATCCACAGCTGGTACTATGTAATTGGGGTGTGGGTATGTGCTCTTTTCTGACTGCAGCTAGTCTGGCTTTTGAGACCGGAGCTACGTGGTTAAGAATGTTAGTAAGAGGAACAGTTGAAACAGGTGTGAACAGGTCTTGAGATGCAGCTGGGGTCTAGCTGAAGAGGTAAGAAGTGTTAGCCAGTTTGGGAAGCAAATGTGTGTTGGCAGCTGTAGATAGAATGAAATTTCTCCCTTCATCTGGTGTAGGTACCTCCAAAATACATTCCGTCCATGCATTCTGAGGCCTCACCTTTGTGTGGACTGGAGTGAGGCAGTTAGGGCATCCTCCTCAAACCACAGTCCTATCTGAACTAAAATGCTCATACAGATGCACCAATACATATATATGTGTGTGTGTGTATATTTGTGTATATATACATATTCAGACAAGGGAGACGTTTTGAAACTGTCAGTGACTAGCAAAAATGTTATGGCAGAAAGATTGCTTCTGAACTGCTTCCAAGGTTTCTTTTAAAGTTTTTTTTTTTTTTTTTAATTGAAGCAGCTGTGTTTTAAGCTGAGCTGGTTGGAAGCAAGTTAAATGGCCTAGTGGGAGAAGCAGCGCAGAACTGTAGCATGGAACAAGGAAAAACCTGTGTTGAACAAGATCACACAAGTGACAACTTTGTTCCTGAGATGTTTTAGTGTACAGCAGACCTTAAAAACTGGACAAAAGAGAGAGAAGGACAGACAAATGTATCAATTACATAGTTCTGTGACAGCCAGTAACTGTGAGGGTGAGCTGTATACTTAATCAGACATGAAAGTCCCGTCTTGAGTTGAAACTCACCAAAAAAATTGTTTGGTGTGATTGTGTAGGAAAGCACTGACTTTTCTTGTATTCATGTCTTTCCTTTTTTTCCTGTTTTCCTTTTTTTCCTGTTTTCCTTTTTTTCCTGTTTTCCTTTTTTTCCTGTTTTCCTTTTTTTCCTGTTTTCCTTTTTTTCCTTTTTTTCTTTTTTTCCTGTTTTCCTTTTTTTCCTTTTTCCCTTTTTTTCCTTTTTCCCTTTTTTTCCTATCCCCCCCCCCCCAAAAAAAAAAAAAGTTGTATTTAAGAAAGAAAAAGTACAACAAGAACTGTGTCCCCTTCCATCCAATGCGCCGCAGGTATAGGAGCTGCTCTGTAACCCATACTGGTCAGTCACTGAACACACAGCAGCATTTTCTCTCTCTGGTATTTGTGACTTTCTCTTCTGTGACTTGCTGGTGAAACCTTTTGGCATGATACAAATATTGTAGTAATTTTGCACTATGAAGCAAAGCAAGTGCAGTAAGAGTGTTTGCTGTGTAAGTTTGGGTGAGTGACCTATACAGGTATTGTAACAGCTGCTGGGAGCAAGCCTGATGCTCCAGGGCCTTGTTTACAAACTGTGCACCCTTCGCTTGAGGTAAGTGTAGGTTAGTCAGGAAGAAAAAGTAATAGATGTCAGTGACTCTAAAAGAAAAAAATACAGATAATCTCTGTATTAGTTGTTGATTTTTTAAGTAATTGACGTTTTGGATTTGTTCTTCGCTTGACTGGGATGCTGCTTTAGGACTCTGTTAAATGGACTCATCTGTGGCAAAGAGCGATGGCCTTTACTGGTTAAGGTGGAGATTCAGATATCAAGGCTCTTCTTTACCATAGACTTCTGTGTGGCTTCACTTTCTGTCTGAATCCCATCCCATTTTAGTAAGTAGCTGTGGACCTCACTTAACTGCAGTGGTCTTAAAAGTAGTTTACCTGACCTAAACTACTCATCTGGGTCCTCTTTATAATCAACAGGGAAAGAGATTGGTGCATGCAGAGAGCAATGAATCATGCTCTAAGACAGAATTGTGTTTGATTGTGGAGGCCCCTGCAAGCACCTTAGGCCAGACAACTTTAAAATCACTGCTGTTAGGAGAGATGAATGTTGCCTGCAGTCTTTCTGTGGACTTCAAAGTGGCTTGAATCAGGTACATGCGCTCGCTCTCCCTCCCTCCTTCTCTCTCTCTCTCTCTCTCTCTCTCTCTCTCTGTTTCTTGTTCTATACCTGGAATGATAAACCTGTCTTTATCACAGGAACGTACTGAGAGTAAATTCAAAAATAAATACAAATTGTTCAAATGGGCTTGCTTTTTGGATTATAAAACAAAGAGCAAATCAGAAAACATGGGAAATGGTCAGTCTTATTCATGTACTGTTTACTTGTTGAAGTTCTCTAATGTATGCCAGAGCACAAGAAAGTAGGAAAGCAAAGCTGGTTAAGGCTTATAAACGCACAGGCTCATAACAAGGAGTCTACCAGGCACCGTTCATAGGTAGCATGCCTTAGGCAAACATGAGGACCTCAAAATGTCTACCCAAGCTTTGTTTTGCTTTTTTTTTCCTTAGTTCAGTATCAGTTTGCAGCACCAGACCATGTTCCTATGAGCTTGCATTTGAAAAAGTAATAATTTCACCCAAATGTCCCTTTTCAGGTTCAAAATGGATTAAAGTCTCTATAGAGCTTATGCACTAGAATAACAGTTGTAGTAGGAAATGAGCAGGTGATCCAAAAGAAATTTTTCAGCTTAGCGTTTAACTGTTTGTTTCTCACTTTGTGATAGTTTTTCACAAATTCACACTGCCTAAATAAAGCCTAGTTCTTAGTGCTGGCTTTTCCAACTTCTGTTCAAGTCTGTTATCCCATTATAAAGAACAACAAATACTATTTAACTCTCAGTTCTGTAAGAGAAGGAACAACTCTGTCAGAGCAAGTATTAGACTTGCAGTGAACAGAAGGAAGGCCGTGGTTAAATACTTCTCGTGTACACAGGTAGGTAAGACATAAACACAATGTCTTTGCTGTTTGGTTGATTTTAGGGTGTGGGATCTGGTTCTGTGAAACATTATTCTTACCTTGTTCTCTGAGATTAATATTATCCTGGGTGAATACTGAAATAAAGATATGGAGTGTGTTTTAACTTAATAGAATTCCACTGTCCCAAAGAAATTTAGCAGACTTCCAGTACTGTCATTACACTTTGAAGTAATCATGTTACCTTTGAAATGGTCACACTGGTGTGCAGTAATCCTTTGTTTTCCATCTGTGTGAAAGCATTTCTTCAGTGCAATTGAGAAATATGCAGCTAGTGCTCTCTTGAATTCTGTCATGACTAAATTCTGCAGTTCTATGGTTTAGAATTGGGGAAAGAGGGGGAAAAAAAAACCAACAGTAAAATCACATTTGATAAAGAGATGGTTTCTTTTAATGATCACCACATTCACTATTAAGAAAAATGACTATGAGGGAAGTGAGAAACATGTCAGCATCTAACCTGACAAAAAAGTGTCTCGAAGCGTTGGCAGCCACTAAAATAGACCCTAAAAGATGAAGATGAGAAAACTGATACCTGTGTGCTACTCTACATGTTAGGTAAGGAGAGAGAAGGAAAATCTCAGGTAGGAGCTAAAGGCCCAGGGCTGCTACTGGGGTCACTAGCTTTGTTCAGCAAGCACCCCCAGAGGAGGCCACGCACAGCACTAACCATGTTATCCCCCTGGGATATCATGCCAGCGCATTCTCTAGTCCCAGCTCATCCTCATCTGTTCTCCTGGCAGATGAGATTTTTGCTTGGTTACCACAGTCAGCCCAGGAGGAAGGAGGTAAAGAAGCAGCAGCTTCCCTTATCTACATCACACTGATAGAGAGTAGTACAGTGTTTATATATATATCAAGACATGAAAGCAAGGACATGCAACTAAATGTTTCATATGATGTTTATTTTTCAAGGTGTTAGCTGCTCCACAATAATGGATATGGGGAAATTCTATTGATTAGATCATGTAGACAGACCTGTTTTTTATAACCTTGAAAAAAAAGAAAAAAAAGACCAAAATAAATAAATAAATAAACTTGTATCAAGTTACAGGAAATCTGCAGCTCCTCTAAATCACAGAGGTCAGGCTTTGGCTCTCAGAAGGAGAAAAGAATCTGAACATTGATTTGTTACAAGGTACCAGAACAATTTCAGGTACAGGTGGGGTCTTCCACAGAGGTTGGGAAGTTGCTTTTGTCTTTTTGGCTCTTGTCTGTTGTAATGATATGTAGTAACTTTATTTTCCCTTGTTATCTCTTTATTTAGAATCTGCTTATAATCTTCAAGTTTCTAAATTGGAATGAAGGCATGAAATACTCAGTTTCTCTTTGGTGTGCATGGAAAAAATGTCAGATAGACTTGCTCTGAATGTTATTTGCGTTTTTCAGGGGCAGTTCCACTCAGCTGGCGTGTTCGTACCAGATTCCTTACAGTCCTATTCCGAATGTAGTATTTGAAGAATCCTCACATTTTGCTCTGGGCTCTTCATATAGCCAAAAGTTGATATCCAAATTTGAGATCTCTGGGGTCTCATACCATTTTTTCTGTTTCAAGTATAAACATATTTGTTTTTCCAAGCTATGGTACAAAAACATTAAAATACTTCAGGACAGTTTGAGAACTAGAGTCTTCTAAATTAACTGGGCTGTTATTCAGGTGGCTTTGGCACTAAAACGTAATGAGAATTAGGCTTAACTGTGAAGACCTTGATTTATCCTAATGAGGTAGATTTCCCATTCTATTTTGGAGAGGCTAGATTTGCCATTGTATCTGCTGGTATCCACCAGGGGTGCATGCTTTCACTGTGCTGATTTTTGTCTAGAAGTCTGCAGTCAGATTTTGCATGTGAGAGGAATAATGGGAGGGGGTGAGGGGAAGAAGTATTCCTGGTTAATAACAACAGAGAAGTAGGATAAAATAGGTTGATTTGAATCTTACAATTGCTGCACTGCCATTTTCTTGATTTTTTTTTTTATTATGTTATTTTAATCATGCTTTTTTATTTTTATTTTATTTTTTGAATTGGGAATTAGTATTCTGTAATGGAGAAAATGGGAATACAGCACAGACTGAACATAAGACACCACTCAGGGAAAACTCAGAGAAAACAGAGTTTAAAAACTCTTCTGGATTTCTGCATCATTTTTTTTCCAAGTGAGATGGGAAATAAAGTAGATAGATTATTAGCTTACAGGCTGATAATAAAACAGCCAAAGCAGATGGTAAGAATGATAAAGGAAAAAAGAAGGTTTATGCATAGCTCATTAACCACAGTTTGTAATTCGTTTGCAGATTTTTATGAGAAACTCTGCAACAAATAAAAGTCCAAGTTACAAAAATTAGACAAAATTTAAGGAGGCTAAAATCAGCCCAATTAAAGCAAATATATAATACACAGTAGACTCAGAAAGCTTGATTTTTTACTGTAAAAGTAAATGTTTATCAGTTTCTTGCAAACCTCAGAGGTAGTAAGAAAATTTTACTTGTTTCCTCTTTAACTTATAAAGTAGAATATAATGGGTCTTAGAAAGTTATCATGACAAAGCTAAATGTGTGAACTTAAGGAAAGGGAAAGTAATTTTTTTATACAGAAGTTCTAAACAAATTTAGTTTCCCCATTCTCATTCATTTTCTCATCAATATCATTTACTAACTCTAGCAAGCGTTTGGACACTTGTACCTGGATGGTCTGCCTGGGACCAGTTGTGTGTGATACAGAGAGGAGCAGGGATGCTGGCGATCGAGTCCTTGCCGTGCCTCTGTGGTTCTTCTGGACCGGCAGCAATGGCCTTTTATACTCCTTGCGAGTCAGTAGTTGTTGCAGGACAGTGCTTTGCTTCAGGATTCTGCTTTCTTCAGTCTCCATAAATGTTAGTTTGCTACTTACTGTCTATTTTTACTAGTTTTTCTAGGTTGTTTTTTTTTTTTTTTCTCCTGTTAGCATAGAAGGTCTTCTGCTGGGAGTCATCAGTGCTGTGCTCTGACCAGAGAGGAGACTTTGTAGTCTTAACATTAACACATTCCTCAGCTGTACTGCTGGGAGGGGAGTTCTTCGTTATCAATACAGATTATTCTGTTAACCCTCATTCTGCTGTTTCTGGAGGTGCTTTCATAAATGCATTATCATTCATGCTTTGTTCATAACAAGATTTTTGTTACTATTCTCTATGATTTGCACACAGCGGTGCTGGGAGTGAGAAAAAGTACGCACGTAGCTGTGTTTGCAATATAATAAGAGAAGACCAGCAGCCGTGTTAGGAAGGGATGCAAGGGATGATGCTACCAGTATTTTCTTTTTAAGCTGTGTGTGTTGAGTGAGCAAGATAAGAAAGTAAATGCAAAATATCATTGTGTGAGGGAGATTGGTTTATCTGCAGGAGTTCTACACTTGTCCTGACTATGCATACTTGATTTTCCTTGGTTTCAGTCACGATATCTTAGTGGGTATGTAGATGCATACAAGATAAGTACCTCTAGTTACTCTCAGAATCCAAAGTAAGGCATTACAAAGTTTAATTTGAATCAAGCATTTGTTTGGCATGGAAAAAAAGTCATTCTGGTAAAATAAGAATGGGTAGAAATTGCTGTCCAAATCAGATTGGTGTGAAGCTCTCAAAAATGTAAGTAATTTTACGAAAGTAGTGTAAATAATATGTCTGCTATGCAGAGCAATTTGAAATGGAAACAACCAAAATCTTCAACTCCCCCAAAAGTCAGGAAATGTTGGTCTTCTGATTTTTTAGAGTGAGTTAAACATCCAAACCATTCCATACCTTTTTTTTTTTTTCCCCTTTTAGTAACGACAAAGCTGTAATCCACTTGACGCTTTCCTGCTCGTTATGTCCTGTGTAGTGACTCAGTTATTATACAAGAGTGCCTAAGCTCTCCATTTTCTATGGTAAGGGGAACACTACAGGAGCATCGAAATGTGTCTGTGCAGGTGAAAGTGCAGGAAGTTGTACTCGTTCTGCCTCTGCCATAATGTTTACTGTATTTTCCTTGTGGATACCTCTTGGCACAGGAGCTGGCACTAGGCATAATGGACAAAACGGGTCTGTAATAGCACAGCCCAATACGCTGCTTTTGTGTGTGCCAAACTGAGAAGTGATTCAGGTCACCCCAGAGAAGGCATCGAGGTTTTGTATCCCCATTCTCTTACCAGCCTTCTTGACCAGGGCTCAGCTGCCAGACGTGCTGCATTGATCCATATTACAGTAGAACATATCCAAGTTGGGTATGAGTAATGTTGTTTTTCCTCAGCAATGATTTGGGTGTTGATAGTGGGCAATCGCTATGGCTGTAAGGTGCGACAGATGACATGAATGCACCTAGAATAGTTGTCACAACGTGCAATCCCATTCGAACTCAGATGCTTTGCAGGACATGCAATATGTTCAGGGTATGTCTGTTTGTTGTTCAGCTGAGTGCTATGAAGAAAATCCCTCGCAGATGCCTTCAGTGAGCCTACGCATATTCTGTCAGTATGGGAAGTGCTTAGAAAACTGTATCTGATACAGCAGTGTTATAATTACCTTTCAGCTGTCACCCGATAAACCTTTTCATGTTTACCATCAAAAACCAGGTTATTTATTACCATATATACTTACTGGTAGTATTTTTAACTGCATCATTTTTTTCTAAAAGCAGCTCATTGTACAAGATTTGCATTATTTTGGATGGGAGGCTTACTGATAGGAAAAATCGAGTATCAATATAATCTTTGTTAAGATCAGTGAGAACTGGTAATTCCCTCTTATTTTCTCTGCAAAGTTAAGAGAACCTTAAACTTGCTCTTAATGAAACTTGTCAACAGTCTACAAACGAGGTGATTTTGCATCATCTTGATTAAGCAACTTCACATTTACGTTTGGTTGTAAGGGGTGTCATTGTTCACCAGTAATGTTGTATTTGTTCCTCAAAAACATTTTTAAATGTCAAATACTACAGGATTTATATCACATAGCTTAAATTCAGTGCCATACCAAAGTCAAACGAGCTGTCCGTTGCTGTAACGGTGTATTTCTTAAGTGAGTATGTTGTTCTACAGAGGTTAAAATGAAATTAGTCTTCTGAAATGATCCCTTTTCTAGGCTGCTGTAATGGTTTCTTCTTTGTTTTCATCACCTGTGAATATCCTCCCATTTCTAATTGGTGGGAGGTTTAGGTTCTGCGAAGACTTTTTTTCTCTCTCCCATTCTCTCTCTTATCCTCCCCCCCCCCCCCCCCCCCCCCAAAAGGTATATTAAGCTTCTAGCTCTTGAAGTTGGCTTCAGTTTACAGTTTTGTTCCTGAAACTGTTTGATAAATCATTGTTCACAGATGTTGTCTGTTTTAATTGCTTAATTTTCCAAGTAATGGATCAAAACTTGAACAGACAATCTGTTAATCTAGCAAAAAAAAAATATTAAAAAAGTAGACAGGGTAACTGAAATCCGCTTGTGGAAGGATTGGGAGAGCTCACCCTTTCTTTCCAATTAGTTTCTGAAGTTGATTCAGTGTTGAGGCCTTGAGAGGCATTTAGAAAGCAAAATGTGAGCAGCAAAACCTTGGGGAGGGGAAGATCATTCAGAAGATGCTTGGTTCTAAACAAGGGTGATGGTTGCCTAACCACAACTGCTGTGCGTATCGGTCCAACACATCTGCTGGCAGGCAGGCAGCTAGCTAGTAGCCTACAGGATCACAGGAGGGCAGGTCTTGCTCGGCATTAGGGGCCGTGTTTGCCAGCTCAGGATGAAGAGAGGTGCTGAAAGGAGGCTGACAGGCACGAGAAGGCCCTGCATTTCTAAACACAGCTAGATCCTCATAGACCCCAAGGCAAAACGTGAGGTAGAAAGGCAGGCATTGGGCTTTGAAGGCTGTTCTAACAGAGAGGACATTGCTGTGAAACGAGGCAGTCGCTCCTCGCTTTGTTCTTCATCTTGGTCTTTGTCCAGTGAGAGGGTACGAATGTCTTGCTGCAGCTCAGATCTGCTGGGATTCAGGCAGGAGCACAGTCTGGTGGCTGGCACTCTCGTAGGTGATTTCTGTATGCAGTGTAAACGTTGAAATACCAGCATGGACTAAGCCGTAACAAAAATCGAGTATTTTCAGAGCTATCTTGCATGTGAAACCAAAGTGAGCTGTGGACTTGAAATTCCAGATTATGCTTTCCCAAATCCACTGGAAAAAAATCAGAAAAGAAAAAAGGGAACGGGGAAGTTCTAAATGGAGTGGCTTGCTCATGCTGGTGGCTCTAGGATGCACTTGCAGTACCCTCAGTAGGCTAAAACAAGAATTCTGTGACTTAATGAGCCTGTAAGTCTTGCCTAGAGTCTCTGTGGATTATACCAGCAGGTTATGCTTTTAATTATGGCTCCTAAGTTAGATGCCAAAAGTCGAAAACCTTGAACCCTTCATGAGCATAACTGAAGTCCTCTCCCAGTACTCTGGATAAGCAGAGCTGCTCCCAGAGACTCCCTGCTGACTCCCAACGTTTGCAGCTTTCTTCGCTGGCTTTATTTGTTGTTCTTTATTTAAAGATATGTAAGCTAACCGGCCTGTTAGGTGTAATTTCCAGGCAAGGAAATGTTCATTCAGCCCCAGTTATGGTAAAAACCTGTTGCCTCACACTTTATTTAAATTTCTGGGAGTTATCACCAATTTCTTTCATTTTGCTGTCTTTTTTTCCATGCTGTATGGGTCTAAGTCCGCATTAAAATTCACACAGGTAGTTTAACAGGCTTGTCTATTTCCTTGCTTATCAAAGGAGAAAGATAGTTACAAAGAGAGCGGGTTCCTTGTAAATAAATATGGCAAGGATCAGCTTGTGATAATAAGCCTTTGCCACAGGGAGCCAATCTGTTTTGTGCTAAGGAAGGGCGTATGTTTTCATAGGTGTGTTTCTTAAAGGGCAGAAAAGGCTTGCCACACTAGCATAGTGAAGAATATCCAGACAGCTGTGTTTTTTATAATAGTTTTTCAAGTTTTGTTTGTTGTTGTTGTTGTTTCTTAAGAGGTCAAATGTTCATTAATTAGCTGACAAAACCGTGATCTAAAGGCCACCCATAAACTAAACGAATAATATCCTGGCAGGATGCAAAGTATTGCTTAATGCTTGATGGTAATCTTTGTTCATGGGGTTGCCAGTTGAAAATATTTTCTGGGATTACCAAACCTGAAACATAAACCTCTCACAGCTTTTATAGTGCATTGCTTACAGCAGAACTGCAGTCTTTCACATCGCCATCTGTTTTCCACTTGTCAAGTCTCATTGGAAACCATCTATTCACATGTATTTGCTTACAGCTATTTTGAAGAGATTTGCATTTATCGGTGTAATCTAATTACATCCTTTTATTAGGGTTGAACATTTAAATGTTTGCAGAAATTGGGATTAACAATTATCTTTTTTCATTCTAGCACATTGTAATAGGTGCAATCTATTAACTAAAACTTTCCAAGTCATGTGTACTTGATCTCCTGAACCAGCATCTGATGCAATTGCCGTTCCTTTCCTGCTGTGATGACTTGAACTGGCAAATAGGTCTTTGTTAGTAGTTTCTTTGAGCTGTTTCTTCTTTCTTTTCTGGTTAGAATTTTTCCATGAACAATTCCATTTTATGGATTTTATCCATTACATTAACTATTCCCCCAGTATTTTCTACAAATAATATTTAGCTTCTAATTATTTCACAAATGGCTTAATGATTGCAATAACGTTTTTTGCATGTGCTGCTAGGTAGCATGCCAGTATGCCAGGGGGCATGTTAGAAGCATGTACGTTTCTTGCTTGATTTAAGGTTAGCAAATTGCAGGTTGTAGTATGATATTTCAATCTTTGCAGCAATACTGGAGGACTGAGACTTATAGTTTCTAATATGAACTAATTTCCTAAAAAATGTGTATTTTGAAGTTTTTAATGTGGAAGCTTTAAAAAAAGAAAAAAGAAAGAGATAAATATAATTTAAAACAAGTGCTTTGTAAAGTCTGCACTCATAGCCAAGACATAATCCATATGAAATTGGATTAAAAAGGCCAGTTATTAAATTTAATTAAGAAAACAAAGGAGGCAGTAAGCAAGGGGAAGTAACTGAGGAAGTAAACAAGACAACTGCCACAGCAGTTTAACTGTACTATTCTCTTAAATTACATTCTGTTGAATCTTTGCATAATTTCAGTTCAGTGTTGCCATTTTTAACAACAGAGAGAGAGAGAGAGACCTTTCAAATTATCTTTTAATAAACTAAAGGGGAAAAAACCTAAACATTTTGGGATTACTAAAACTCCATTCATATACATAACCCTTTACAAAAGCAGCAGTATTTGTGATACATTCCTGTGGCAAAAGCTAGGTCCTTCAGAAAGTCACTGGTATTGTTTATCATCTGAGTACGTTTGCCATAATCAGTTACAGAATACTTACTGTTTTTAATCAATTTTCAAACAAAAGGCTTGTGCCAATTGCAATGTTGAACCAGTGAAATGAGAAGAACAATAGACAAATACCAGCTCAGTTTATAAGCCCTTGTAACCTGATTTTCTTTTTTTATGGTGGTTACCCTCAATTGTTGTTTTAGAATGAATACCCAATATTTGTTGGGATTCTTAGAGGGAGGGAAAAGGAAAAGAACCTATTCAGAGCTGATGAAAATTGCATTTCTCTGCAAAACCGAACGTGTGGTCATAACCATTAGCCATGCCTAGTATGTTCCATTTAATGCTGTTTCTTTACAGTGTTCTCTTTTTTTTTTTTTTTTTTCCTCAGTGCAGCAAAGATTGTACAAAGATACACGAAGGTTTTTGGTTCCCCAGAAGATGGTTGGGGTTTCTTGGTTAGCTGGTTGGTGGGTTTTTATTTTTATTGTTGTTTTGTTGGTTTTTTTGGTTTCAGGGTTTTTTTTGTTTGGTTGTTTTTGTGAAGTATGCTAAACCCACTTTTAAAATAAAAGCGAGAAAGAAGTTAGTCTTCATTAACCAAGGCATCCTGTAGGTTTTGTAATTGCTGACGAAAATTAGCTCCTAAGAATCAGACTAGTATTTTCAAGTTTGGATCACAGCAGACAGACCTAATGAACGGTATTTGGGTGCTGTCACTGATAGATACAGGAACACATCGAAATGGCAATTCTGCAGTTCCATGTGAAAGGATGTTTTTTGTCAAACAAAAGCAGATACAGTGTTGTGGCCCATGTTTGAAAGATTTAAATCTCTACTTCTCGAGCCATGCATCAATGTAGAAACAATGTCAAATGTCATGTCCCAGAGAGCATGTGGTTGGTAAAAGAGGAAGAACTGAGGAGATAGGGTGTTGGGCTTTCATCTGGAAAGCATGGATGAGGGTGGGGAGCAGTCTTGGCTTCCAGACTGTGCTCTCCTGGCACATCTGTCTAGGAAACCCAGAAGTGAACCTGGAAATAGTCACTGAAATCCAGTGCTCTGTCCCTGTACCTGGCTTCCATTCTCTGGTAGCTGGAGTTTAACAGGAAGACAGTGACCAATGTATGGTATTTTGGAATAAGAAAAGCTTTATGGAGAGACTTCTGGGCTATGTATCAAAGTGTTTGGAGGCACTTGAGCTGGGCTTCTGGGGTGCTGCCATATGGCACTGCCTCGCTTGGTGTAGGTTGCTTCTGTCTGGAGGTCAGGGCTTTCAGATTCTCCTTTTGAGGCTTCAGATTCTCTCTGCACTCTGGCTATTAGAGTTTGTTCTGCAAATGGGGCATCTAATTATCATTGTTTCGGACTCATCTGATAACATATGTGTTAACTGGCTGAGCATGTTTGAACATTGTTCAAAATCTAAGATGATTTCTTAGGTCATGCATTTAAGGAAAAAAAAAAAGTCTTTTTCAAAATAGGAGACTGGAAATTAGTGAAGGAGGTTGTGAGGTTTTAACTGAACAAAAATTTAGCATGGTGTAATATCTAACCAATGAGATTCTTGAACACTAAAAATAGCATCTAGAAACAGCAAGGTGGTATTATTTTCTTGCAGATGTTTATGTTGCTGGTGGTGAAATGTGCTGTTCTGTTTTGAACTCTGAAAAAGTCTACCAGAATGAGCGGGGACCCTTGGAAAGCTCAAGCAATGTAGTTCACCCAAATACTGATTGAATACTGAAAGTAATTTAATCACTGCCTGTGTAGACCCTCTCCATACAGGGAGCCAATTTCTGATGAGAGGCTTGTCAAATAACGCCATACGGTGATCAGAAGTCTGGAAGCTAAATCCAGACAAATGGACTAGGCATAGGATGCGCCTTTTTATCAATGAGGGTAGTAACAGTAGCATCTACTAGGACATGTGATTGAAAGACTCCAGGTGACAGAGAACCAATCAGGCATGTATTCCTCTACAGAGGCTTCTTTCGACAGCGTGTTGTAGTTCTGATGCACAGATGAGCTGGTGAAATTGACTGAGTTTAGGCGGGAGGTCAGACTACATGATTACAGTGATTTCTTTTGGAGACCATATAATACTTCGATCTATAAAAATTCAAACTTGTTTGGACAGGGAACATTTCTTGGTTTGTGTGACCTATTGCAGTGTTGTTTTTCCACAGAAAGAACAAACTCTTTGGAGAATCTATAATGCATATTAGCTTCCTTAGGCACATAATTCCCTTCTACTGTATTTGCTAGTGTTTCATTTTCTCTCCTGCAGTTCTAGCTTCATTTTGTGTTTATTACTTACCTTCATCCCAAAGTTTCCTGCTGCAGATAATGCACTTAGCAGTTCCTGGAAAGTACAGTTTGTTATGAAAAGTTCTCTTCCTTTTCTACACATAGTGGCAAGGCCTCTTCAAAAGCTTTGGTGCATTTCTGAGGATTACATTAGAAATTTTTTCTTATCAGTATTTCAGCCTCTGGATGATTAGAAGCCCTTCTACCAAATTATTTTAACAGTACCAAGGATCCGGCTCAAATTATGAGGGATCCCTCTTTAAAGTAGCGCACATACACGTCATTTGGTCAAGCAGCCATGTAGACTTTTGGATATGCTAAAATGTGTTCTTCACTAACAAGCACCGTGCCACTGTATGAAACAAAGTCAACTTAATTAAGAGAAGAATAAGCAGAATATATACATTGTGAGAAGGTGGTAGTTATTTTTAGCAAATCTTTACGTGCTTTTTTATTTTAATTCAGGTCTGTGTCACTTATTATGCTTGGTGTGCTGTAATATCCAACTGAGCAAATGAGATTCTTGAAGACTAGAAATGGCACATAAAGACAGCAAGGTGGTACCTTACCTGCTGGCACAATCAACTAGTTGTCAAATGTCTCATTATTATTATTAGTCTTTATTAGTAATCCCACGAGTGCCTGGGCTTCAGTAAGCAGCCTAAACCCTTGTTGACTTGCACTTTGGCAAGTTTGTTATACTTCCAGGGAAGTACTATGCTGGATGTTATCATCTCTCCAAATTCTGCTGTCAACATCTACAGCTTGAGACAAATCTTTCCAGCAGTACAGTGTTGCTGGCTGAGATAAAATGGTCACATACTGTCCCTATCAGTGCTGAGGTACTTCTTGACAGAAGGTGTAAAGATTGTTTCCCTTCTACCACACCAGTGCAGTCCTACTGAAAAGGAATTCTGTGTGTAGTTACGGTATCTCCTAATACTACGCTGGGAAAACTGTGGAGAAGATGAAATCTCTCAACAACTGTATTTCTGCATCTTCATCAACAGTTGGGGCAAATAATTCATTCTCCCCTGAGACATCTTTTATCTGTCTTGCCTAGTTTTAAAAGCGGAGCAGCTGTCTAGCTCAGTTCAGTATCCGCTAGCTGCTATGCTACGCAAGCCTTTGGGCTTGTTCCCGTTGTATAAGCAGATGGATACCTACCATATGGTGGCTGCCCACCTGCCACGCGATGTGACTTGTACACATGCATTTATCACTTGACACAGGTACTAGGTGTTGATCATGTAATGAATTAATGTCCAAATATGAGTATGTATGGATAGCTCTCAAGTACCCTTAAAATGGTGTTTGAGAACAGTACCAATTATGTTGGGTTTCAGAATACCAACCTCCTTTGCATACTGAAAGAAGCAGCCAAATATAATTGTATGAATAAATGAAGATGGTAGCTTCCTGGAGTGCTTAAGGAAGTTGCTGTATCTGGTTATGCATGCTGAGATGGAAGACTGTGAATAGTAATGAAGGAAAAAGATTTTCTGGTAGTAAACGCCAAATTCTGACGGCAGACGCATGCATCTGCTTCTGCCTGACATTAATGAGAGTTGCAGGCACGCATCTAAGGCCAAAGTTGAGTCTGTATTTCTCATCATGTTGGCTGTGTGAGCTTGTCACCATTTATTACGTTAACCCTTTGGCCAGATTATTGCAAAAATAGTGCATACTCTTGATACTTGACAGCATGCAGTCTTTGAATCATATCTACAGAGTTAGCTTTTGAACCTGTAGCCTCTTTGATTTATTTGCTGCTGCCTCAGGAGTTTCTGTCTGTTTTAAAATCGTGTCTGAGTTATATTACTAGTAGGAGTTATTTCATTGCTTTGCTGTTCTATGGCTCCATGTTCCCTTTCACTTCCTGCTTATCTTAATCACCCTTAACTTCGCTAATGTACAAGTCACCATTTTGACTTCTTTTTCATTAAACTTGTGCCTGCGTAATAAAATGAGAAAAAGTGGAAATTTGTTTTAAGCCAGATGCTAGCCAGTCAGCTGTACTTGTGTTGAATGAAAATGCAACCTCATTAAATCAAAACATTCGTTTACTTGCTGCCAGCTTAGACATGCTATGAAGAATATATCATCTGCTCCTTTTCAGCCACAGCCTTTGTATGGTTTATTTGCAAATGCATGTGTGATGTTAGAGAGCAAATGAGTGTGTGAGCTCTTACCAGAAGTTTGAAATACATCTGTTAACAACTTGTGCTCCATGATATGATCACAATTCAGATGTCACCTGGGTTTTGCTTAGGTGTGGAACAACCTGGATGCTGCAACTGTTTTCAAGCACAAGGAGATAACTAGTCAAATAAAGGAACGAATAAGTATGGGTGAACTAGTTCAGCCAGAAGAAAAAGTAAATCATCTCCTAATTGGACTTGGCATTTTTAGTGCAGAAAAACAAAGAAATAAGGAGAAGTGTCCACAAAATATTTTGTTTTGAGTGGTGCTGAAGTTCAGAGCCTGCTAGACGAGACGTTGTGGTTTTCATCCCATTACTTGAATGCTGGAAACAAGGTTCAGTCCCTATTATAATACTTCTCTGCACCCTTACAAAAGAGAAAAGCTTTAGGGTATAGTGACTCTAACTTTCTAGCTTTTGAGACATACAAAACACCTATTGTTGGACTGCATTATTTTATCAAGAAAAGTTGAGGTTCAAGTACGCTGTTTTTAACTGTGGAATCAGATGGAATCACGAAGTTTCTGTACCACAGGGAGCTTTTCAAGGACGAGACATAAGGAAGACTTGTGCCTTCTCTGTGCTCTGCTCCATAAGCTTTCATGTACCAGAAGAACAAAACGTTACTATCAAATATTGAAAACTCTGGATGTTCCCCCACCTCTCGTGTCACAGATCTACTCGTTAGCTGCAGATTCTTATCAGTGTGATTCAAACCTAGTATTTTAACTGTGGCAGTTTCATAGGTGGGATCACAGTTAAGCAGTTCTTGAAGGTGCTGACGCTAAGGTGCAGACTTCCTATGTCTCTCAGCTTCCTTGCATGAAGAGAACAAAACCAGATTGCCTGGTTATGTTTGTTGTAGCCTTTTTTTTTTTTTTTTTCTCCTCTTCTTCCCCCAGCAGAACTTGGAAATTGGAGTCTCGCAACTGCAAGAAAAAAGGAAATGATAAAGATAGGGAAAGTAAGGGAAAGGGGACTGGCAACAATATTTTCCATGTCAAAGCCATGAAATGCAAATATTGGGCATTTGATGTTAGGCAGAGAGCTACTATCCAAGTGTATTTCCGAGTAATGCATATTATAAGAAAAAGCAGGTGAGAAATTACTGAAAGGAAGGAGAAGATGGGTATGGCATTGCACATGACTAGTCGTAATTCAATTAGGAAGTCATGGCAGCCTGCGGCCAGAATGTATATCACCAGGACATACAGTTTTCCTCTAATCGTATGTCCACAGCGAATAAGCAATTTTCTTTTATCTTTGTTATCCATGCTTTTTCTTGTTTGCTTGAAAGGTAGGATTTTGTCAAAGGAAAATGCCTTTGGGAGGACCAAACAGGAGATAAATGGAATTCATAAAGAATAAAAGGAGTCATCTTTTTGCTGTCACCTCTAGATTCTGCTTGGTTTCTGTGGAAAGTTTTAGTCACTGTTAGAGATTAATGTTGCCAAAATTGTTTACAGGTCAGAAATAGGAAAGGTGTAGGGAAGGATAAGAATATGTAATGGCTTCTGTACAGGGGTGGAGGAGAAGCCAATAGACTGGATTGTCACCCTGGAAAAAAGGGGAGTAAAAGGAAAGATGAAGTTGTTATATAAAATCTTGATGAGGGAAAGAAAGTAATTAGAAGATGGTTTTGCACTGTTCCTTGGAATTAAAGCATCAGGGCAACCTGGTAAAAATTATCAGGCAGATGGTTCAAAACAAAATAAAACATATTTGGACATGTCATAGTTAAGTTATGCAATTCAGGTGCACGGGATGTTGTAGAGGCCTAAAATATAAAAAGAGTAGAACATGTTCGTGGGCAATAAGTGCAGGTGAAAGGGGTGTTTGTGGAGAGTGTGTGCAGGTGAATATTAAGCACAGTGATGTGTACTTCCTACGTCTACGGCTTAGGAAATTCCCAATATGCAGATTGCTGGGAACAGGAAACAGTAATTCTGTCTATGCACTTTTCTGACATTTTTCCTTGTGTGTTCGCTGCTGGCTGATGTCAGAGGTGAGACAGGGCTGTGGTGTTTTGTGGCTTTACACAGTGCAGCAGCTGTGATTGTACCAGACAGTGGAAATGTACTGCTGCTCAGATTGCTTTCTATCTAAACAGACAAATCAAAAGTTGAGGGGTAAAACAGACACTTGGAGAGGTAAGGTACTCTGTTCATGGCTCTATAGGAACTGAGCTCCATGTACATTTGGAAGAATATGTACAAGACTGTAAGATTTGTTTTGCACTTTGGAGACAGAAATGTACTGAAAAAGAAGGAATTTGCCACTGAAATGAGGTTTTATTTCTGCAGATGAAACGGGATTAATATGGGACAGTTTTTCTTGTGAGAAGTGACTCAATGAAGCCAATTTTCCTTTCTGTCATGTGTTTTAAGTCCAGATGAGTCCAAATAGACATTTGGATTTTACAACTGATGTTCTGTAATAAAATCAAGTCCTGCTTCTCAAGCTGATTATTGTACTTGACTTCAGGATATAGCCTCTTTGGGTGTTGCAGTTTTAATGATATGCAGCTAACTAAGCGTTTGCCACTGGACTGCAGTAGTTACCAGTTCTTCTTTGGATTTCTTGATAGCTCTGCTGTGCTATTTTATTCAAATTAAATACATTAACATAATTTTTCTTTAAAAAAAAATAAGAAAAGAGTAATTTTTTAGGAAGGTAGTTTAACCTCTTGATTTCAATCATTTCAGAATGGAATTGCCTGCAGTTGGTGATGAAACAGTTTTAAATCTCATTTTAAAGATGATATAAACATAATCATTTGGAGCACTATAGACACCTCTCATTCCATTGCAATTGTTTCCTCAATGTGATTACCTCTTAATCTTCTGTATGAAAAATTGCAAATTAAGAAAAACACAATTAGGAATCATTGTGATGATTCATAAGACATCTGCTACAGTTTTATGCCTACCAAAGCCAGTGGAGTATTCCTCAGATATTACCAACACAGACGTACTCACCGATGCAGGTCAGTTAAAGGTGAATGAACTTAGCTGCATACAAGGGAGCTGAGCATTGGTTTGTTGTATGTATAAACTTACTATAAGACAGTCTACGTGAGATTAGATGTTTTTATATGGCAAACGCCCTCCTTCAATTTAACATTTGGTAATCTTATGATCTTAGCTACTATTAGAGCATGTAAAGAGTGAAATAATGTTCTATTGGACAATCTATTGGCCATTTGTTAATTGTGTAACCCTCCAGAGTATTCAAGATGATGCACACTAAATTTCTCTGGAGACTAAAATCTAATTTTAGATCAAAAAATGAGTGGTAATAGCATAACGGAAATAGCTTAATGGCAAGCTTCCTCTTAGCCTCATACCAACTCTTGACTTTGTATCTGTTTTGTTTATTTATTGGGACAATCCCTTCATATTTCCAGCAGCGGGCACCCCATATATTCTCATCTGGGGAAAAAAGTTTTTCTCTCCATTCAGATGAGGAAGGAATCTAATCTCTTCTGTTGACAGCTCATGAGAATTACCTATTCAGTGTCAGGCCTCTCCAAAACATTACCAAGTCAAAACAGGGAGAGTATTACTGGGGCAAAAATAAGAAATTATTTGCATTACTAGTCTGAGCTCATACCTTGCAAAGCCCAGTATGATGAGAACCAAAATTCTCTGTCCATTTTCTGGACAACCTTGCTGTGTAGTAAATATTAATATGCATGGTTAACCTTAACAAACTGTTGTAAATTCAGTCTGATCTAGGTAAAAGCTTCTCCTTGCTAATCTTGATCTGCCTGTTAACCACTGTTTCAGGTACAGCAATTGTATAGGTACAGGGCGTAGCTGATGCCATTGATCTGACAGAAAGGTAAATAACCCATCAAAAAGTCCTCCTTTTTTCCCCCCCCTTTGATGAATGATGTGATCTGACATTCTGCTGCTGCCTGATTATTTGAGCTGATGGAAGCAAGTTTGGGGTAGGGAGAGGGAATGTGATCATCCATTTTATCGCCAGACCACAGTAGTGATGGCAGAATTGTACCTTCATAAGTTCAAGTTGGTGAAATCATCAGATAAGAGATGTTAAAGTTTGCTACTACATTTGTGATGCGTTTAATTTCATCAAGCATCAAATGTCTGCAGTGTAGTCATATGCATCTGTTCTCTGGTTGCAGTATCACTGGAGAGAACGGTGTATTTCTGTAATGCAGCTCATCTTGTTCTAGGCAAGATACCCAGAATACTTAGTTAATTGATGATAACGGTGTCCAGATGATGAATGTCAAGTATTTGGTGAGGTGAGGAACAAGCCTCGTGTCAGAACATTTCAAGTCTTTTGTTTTATGTCAACAATATTAAATATTTGTATTTGATTTTCAGTTTGTTAATACAAAGAAAGGAAAGAAAAAAAAAAAGAACAAGGTGAAGTGCCTCAGCTTCTCATAGAGCACAGAGAAAGTAAGATTTAAATGAAAGATGTGAACAGTGCAATCAACGCTAAACATTCCAAAATAGTCATTTTTTAAAATCAAAATGAATAACATTTCACTGGTTTTGCTTGAATGAAGATACGCATTTTAATGAAACTTCTGCTAAAACCGTCCATATTAGTGACATGGTTTTCTCTTTTCGACCAGCTCGAGAGAGAGCATGGATTACCTTTTTTTTTTTTTTTTTTTT